>NW_017547263.1:731674-818254 GCF_001854935.1 Bemisia tabaci | reverse complement strand
CTTGAATTAAGGTTATACTTTGTTAAGCTGGCAGTCTGGAATTCTGAATTTTTATCGGCACAGAGTTCAAAGAAACTATAATTTAGCACGGTTTGGAGGAACGTTTCTGCCATAATTCTTACACAATACTTATGGTATACACTAAGAGCTGAAAAGGAATTCACTTGAATTTTAGCGTGGAGCTCGAGAGACCACTTCAAGCCTTTGTATGCGAGTGGCTCAATGGAGCACATCACGCCTTTGTAGGTATGGGGTGGCTCAATGGAGCACCTCGCGCACTATAAATAGCACGGAGCTCGAAAGAGCACTTCATGCATCTGTATTTTAAGGTTAAAACGAACTCTAAAGAAACTCAATGCGAGGCTCAAACGAATTCTCAAGCATTCTAAATGCGAGGCTCAAACGAATTCCCAAGCATTCTTGATGCGAGGGGCTCAAACGAATCCTAAAGCATTCTTAATATGAGGTTTAAACAAACTCTGAAAGGATCCCAATGCGAGTCTCAACCGAGCTCTCAAGCATGCAATTATTTTGAGGTTAATTAACCTTGTATGGTACCAATAACGGCAATCTTAAGGATTATCCATTAATTATGCGCAAATCTCAATCTTAGTCTTAGTAACTTAAAATTAATTGAACAAATTATTAAATCACGTCGAGGTCACCATGTTTTTTATTTTAAGAAATAATAATAATTGCAAGTACAACTGCACACAAAAACTGCATTGAAAAGATAAGAGGATGATAACATACAATTAGGTTATTTGATATAAAACCATAGCAACATGCTATGATATGCTCGGCCACTGGAAAGTGCTGCTCTCTAGTGTAGCAAACGAGGAACAATTAATCCTCAGTTGAATGAGGGAACGGAAATGTTCGACGGAGGAAAACTGTAACCCGCGAAAATTCAACTTTTAGACCTTGAAATCAATGGGATTTTGGCCGTTCCTCCGACGGCAACGAGAACCATCCATTCGTCGCCACGGACACTACCAATGCTAAAAGAAATCGATCGCAAAGAGCTCTCCCGAGTGGGCGAGCTCAACAAGCGGGAAAGTTCTAATACTATCGTATTAGAAAAGCGCTGAGGTGTTAGTAAATGTATTTAGTGGAGAAAGGAAGTATAAACTCCGTCGACTTGGCTGGGAAATTGAAATAATACATCAGCTGATAGCAAACAAAGGTTACCAAGGAAACCGTAAACGCGTATTTTTGTTTCCCGAAAATGAGCTCACCGTTGAGCTCATCAGGCGCATTTTTTTAAGGCTTCATTTGAGTTCAACGATCAATTTCGATAAGAATTACTCTACCGCTAAGAAATTTTCTTATAGACAAACGATCGAAACTACCTGCGCATTGCGTTAAAAGCATAAAATACAGTTTTCACAGCTTTATTTATTTCAAAAATGGACCCTTCCAAAAAGCCTACACATCGATGAGCTGATGCGCCATTTAAACGCATTAGCACTAGTATACTAATACTCAGGACAAGTCGAAATCAAAAAGCGCTGCCTATCGGCTGAGCGCTTGTAATGTGTATCTTGATTTGCACCGTTGCAAGACTTCCTGTCATACATTATATTCTACATGGAAAACTACTAAACGTCATTTTTTTTAAAACTTTCAGTGACTTTTCCTCTCCTTGAATAGAATATTCTGTGAAAATTTTACGTCATGATGATGGTTTGGTCTCCTTTTGAAAATAATATGGTAGTGAAGATTTCGAAATTCCGCAACCGAAATACGCATTTTCGCAGTTTTGCCGCGTCGATAATAAGTGAGACATTAGCAGGGTGGCATGAAACGTAAGAAAGAAATGAAAGATTGGAAATGTTAGTGAAATATTTCATGAAATTTCATGCGGCTGTGAAATATTTCATGAGGCTGTGTAATATTTGATACTTTTCGGGGGCTAAGGTATGCAGACTGCAATCAAACCGACAAAAACAGAGGAAAGTCACAATTTTTACATTTTGCGAAACATGAAAAGGAACCGGTATTTTTCAAAATCTTTCATAAAATGTCTGAAACAGTGTTCCAACCCCACGAGCGCCAAGTTGCCAAATGCTCCTAAAAAATCGGCCATGGCCCCTAAAAAATGAAGACCCTGCGCCAAACGTGGCCCCTAAAAAATTGTTGCAATCTTAAATTACGGTTTGATGATTTCAAAATTTTTGTCAGTCAGCCTGGACTGAACGCTCAAAGCAAGCAGTTGCGCGCGGAACTTCGTAGCGGCGACGCTTTTAACTCCGTTTATACAAAATTTTGAGGTTCTAAAAGTGGTTCCATTAGTTTCCTCGTAAAATTTTCTACGTAAAGCACCCCTTGAAATGTAAAATGTGACAAAATAAACACCAAAATTTGCAGTTTCAGTCAAAAATTTCATGTCCGACTTTTCTAATTGACTCGATCCACTGTGCGCCAGTCTGGCGCGAACATCGGCAGTTTCTGAGCTAATCTCCTTCCCCCACGTGTGTATGTTTGTTTTCGATACTTTTTGTGTTAAATCTTTAAATTACGATGACGTTTCTTTATCTCAAACCGTATTTTTGTTGGTCTTATCAATCGTGACTTGAGAGTCATCTATCAATTACGTGGAATGTCTTTGTCAAAATATAAAAATGACGCTAAGCGTCCAAAAATGCAGACTATCACAAACTTTTTCACACTGACAACAAAATTGAAGGAACCAGTGCCGGATGACAATGAAATGACTTTCAGAAGTGCCCCATCACCTAGGATACCATCTATGAACGTTGACACTGAAAGTGAAACCAGGTCACCCTCCAAATCCGATGAACCTGTAGCAGTAGTATCTCAAGTTCCTGAACCTGTATCTTCCTCATCAAACATTAATGACTCTGAACTCCTTGTCGGTAAGCAAAGGCAACTGCGTGTTTCGGTTTCCGATGAAACTTTTAAAGGTTGGTGCAGGGACTTTCCTTGGTTGTCTAAAGAAATTGTTGATGATCAACCGGTCATGATTTGTAAGATTTGTAAAGTATTTGGGGAGAAAATTATGAATGTGAAAGTGACCTCCCGGTCAGGTATGTCCACTGCTTTCATAACAGGGTATTCTGTGCGGAAGCGCGAAAATGTTAAGCGCCATGATACCTCAACAATCCATAAAAATTCCCAGAAAGCTTCTGAAGCATCCACTAAACCAAGAGCGGCTCCTTTGGCCAAGGCAGTAGGAAAAATTAATGAAAAAGAATTAGAAAAAATGAAGTTTTTATTTCACACTGCCTACTATATTGCCAACAGAAACCGACCCGCGACCTTTTTCTGATTTTCCGGATTTGTGTAACCTTCAAAAAAAGAACGGTGTGGATTTAGATTCCACTTATTTAAATGATATGCAGTGTGCATTTTTTAGAAAAGTATTTCTAAACATATTTCAGATGAAATTATCGCAGATTTCGTATCTTGCGATTTTTTTTCGCTCATGTCAGACGGAACGACAGACATTTCAGTAAGGACCTCAAATAAGGTGCTTCTACATAGTTCTACTACTTTTCATAATAGGAAGTCAGAAAAAGTATTATTTAATTGAACAAACTTTAAGTAAACTAAAAGCTCCTTGTTTTAAATCGGAATATCATTCCTTTGGCCCTTCCTTTTCCCAAGTAGTGGCTGCGAGCTGCGACTTGCAAGTCCTGTAACTGTATATCTTCCGTATAACTGTTCACTAAATGCGCCGTGATATGTAGGCAAAAATTCAATTTGGCCCCTAAAAAATCTTCAATAATGACCCCTAAACATTGAACTTGATGGGCAAAACGTCTCCTAAAACTTGGAGGTGAAGTTGGAACACTGGTCTGAAATTTTATGAAATATTTCACTTGAAATTTCAAGATTGTATTTTTCATGAAATTTTACCACCATGGACGATACGCCAAATTCGTTCACCGAATCGACAGGAAAAGATTCTGCTCACCTGCAACAGACAAAAAGAACGAAAATTAGTCGAGAAGTAAGCGGTTTTCGATCAGAGTGCATCGCTCGGGAGAATGCAGAGGAAAAGGAAAAACGAAAGAGGTCATAAACGGAACATTGTCGCTTTTAATCTTTTGTATATTTTACGACCCTCGGCGGAGGGATTAGCACGGACCTGACGACCCGTCACTCCCGCCGGAGATGAGTTATTTATGGAGATGAAAAAAGTCCGCGGCTTTTGCGAGTCCTCTTTAATTTTATGACCCTTTCCCGGTGGCTACTCGCTGTCGCGGCACATTAATCCCGCGTCAGTTTTGAGACGCGCCGGCGAGCTACGCGCAATGCACCGCTTCGAATTCGCTACATTTTTATGACGCTTTTGAGCCCTCCTGCATCGGAGGACCATCTCTACTCGGCTGAGAGTCGGTTTTTATTTTATCATACCACATACCAAAAAAAGAGAGGAAAATACGAGGAATAACTTCGAAAAAATTTTGAGTTTGATGGTCTCGAACAACGGTTATACCTGGGGTTGGCACTTGAGAGACTGCAAGTGCGAGTTTATCCCCTCAGGGATATTTGAAGTGGAAAAAACCATCGGAAACAAAGCACAAAAATGGCAGGAACGAGTTGTGCAAGTACTTGCCGTCGGTTGTGTTGTTTCTGATGCTATACGTGACACCTCGATAGTTTTCACGGTGAACTCAAAGAAAAGCTGTCTTCCAACTTGCCAATTTTAGTGGATTTCGAAGATTTTCGAAATCCAAGGATCCTTGTTGATTTGAAAATCCCGGATAAAGGTTGTATTCAGGACTTGAAAATTGCTGTACATTCGTGGATATTCAACGTCTTACGTGGAAAAGAAATTCAAATGTATTCAATGAATGTTCAGAGCGCCACGGATCCTGATACTTCGCGATTTCAGGAAAAATTGGCCCTACGAGTAGAATCCATCAGTTTTCCTCGTATCTTTTCCCTAATTCAATTCACATCAGGAGAAGAAGTCAGCTCTTGGCTACTAGATCGCCGCTCCTCTGATATGCAAGTGCAATCCGTACACTTCGAGATGATGAGGCTCAAAGGAAAACAGAAATACGGCCTCAGACTCGAAGAAATACGATTCTCGCACGTTAGCAACTCTGTTTTTTCTCCATATAGATCCGTTGAAAAAATCGATTCCAGGGAAGGAGTCCTCCCTCACCTAAAATTGACTATTTTAATAGATTTAAATAGAGGACCAACAGTGTTGCCGACTCGCGCAAGAATCATGACTGGGTTAAAATGGGAGACTTGGGGTCAAGGGGGTGTCGTGGAGAAGCCACTCGGGTGGCGGTGCGGGTGCCCCGAGTGCCCCGTTTTATCTGGCCGATTATGATGTCTTGGAGGCTAATCTGCCGGCACAATGGGCCCATTCATTCTTGAAATAGCTTCCTGGAGCAGCGCCGCTCGACCCGAGCCAAGATCCGCTTTCAGCGCGGAAATAAAGCGCCGCGCCGCGGTCACGACCGGCACGCTGAAACGCTGAAACGCGCCCGCCGCCGGCTGGAAAACGGCGAGCCCTGCCCCGCGGCGCGGCGCTCCGAAATATAAATCAGCCGACGGCAGGCGGGAACGCTGCGGTGGCGCTGGGAATTTCCCCATTAAAACTCCTGTAAATAAAGCCCCAAGACGAAATACGCCGGTGATTTGCCACGGGCTATCCAAATAAAACTAGAAGCCCGACTTAGGCGATATTGAATTCGAGGATTTTAGCGCCTCCCGGTGGAAAGTAGAATATTTCAGAATTATTAAAAATATTTAAGGTGCTATTATATTCAACCCAATGGTATGTTCATTTATTTATTTTCGGAACAGATTTTTTGCAGCATTTTTTGGATACAAATGAAAATTTTAAACGTTTCTTGAAGTATAAGAGTTTTTTTTTTTTAAAAAAAAAGATAGATTAAAGAATTTTTAAAATATTATCTAAGAAAAATTTTAAATACTATTTTCGCGTACGCGTATTTTCACGTACACATCGTCGCTCCTCTAGCATAAGGACGTATCTCAATATTCACATGAGCTCCAGAAAGCATGGAGTTGTATGGACAAAACACCTCATGAGGAAATCGAGATACGCTCTGCTGCCAAAAGAACGACGACACGTACTCCAAGTAATTTAGTGGTTTACGTTGGTTTCGATGTATTGTGCATCGGAAGGTCGAATGCATTGGTCCAAGGAGATGAATTGGTTATAGGACTTTTCGTCAACGATTTTTTGTCCGCGCACCTGTTTTTTCCAGTAATTTACGACCACGCGTTTTTTCGGCACAGGAGTTTTGGTCCATGTGCCAGTGGAGACCCGAAATTAATTGGCCCACATGTATATACAAACGACAATTTCTCACGACGTTTTTGGATGAAAATGTATAATGTCTCGGAGGAATGAGGGTTTGCTTGCTTTTTTGTTTTGTCTATTTGGTCCAACGGAGAATAATGTATAGTTGAGAGTTTTGGTAAATATGGGGGAGCGTCAATTCCATGAGACAAAATTCACTAAAACTCTCTACACCTCTTTGGTGTAACAGGACTTAATTATCTTTCAAGAAATTCCCACCTTGTTTTTCCTGAACCGAATAAACCTCTATATTTGCCTCAGCTGAGGGCTCTTAGATTTTTCCTGTGTACGATAAGTATCTTGATTTATTTTGCGAGGAAAGATCTGTACTTTTAAGGATGCCTGTCATGCTTGATACGTTCAATTTCGTATAATACTGTGCAACACCTCTGTTGTGAAATAGTTGCTTCAGGCGCCGCCGCAAGACGGGCGGACGGCCAGCGCAAAACGCGCATTGGCGCCTACAAACCTAAGTGGATACTTCAAGCATTGTGCAATGCGTGAAGTATCCACTTAGGTTTGTAGGCGCCAGTGAGCCTCTCGCGCTGGAAGCACGCCGCGCCGCTCCGCTCTGTTAGGCTTTAATATTTATACTCGCATAGTCAGCGTTTTTTAACTCATGATTTTGAAATGTTTGCACACTCTGCATTGATTATTCTTATTTAAATTGATGGGGGAAAAATATGTATCAATTTATTAAAGGAGAATAATAATATAATGTGTGTTTTTTAAATATTGGTGGTTCCGTGTCAAATTTAATGATTTTCAAAGCACTTTAATTTTTTCTTTTACATGTTGTGCTTTTATTGTGCTGGAGCGAGGTGAACGCGCAACGAAATGCTCAAAATTTGACGTACTTGACTTTAAAAGATCGGTACAAATGGGTTAAAACTAAAGATAGCGTGCTTCTTGGTTTTTTCCCCTCTTTTATTCATTTTTGCAGTTTCGGACGGCACAACTGCGGCTCATTGAGATTAATGTCGCTTGGAAAAGGTTTTACAAATATTTGTCACGTTTTAAAAATATAAATGTTTTCAAAATGAAGTAATCATTTCGTAAAGAAAAAATTAAAAAAATAAAAAAAAGTACCGATACATATATAAGGTATATTGAACATAGAATATTTTAAGGATAGAAATAAAAACAAATATTCACCAATGACAATTTAAAAAGATGATTCAAAGGGAAAAAGTAAAAACATTTCATATAGAAAAAGAGCAACCATAACAACACCTCCTTCTCTCTCAATTTCTCATTTCCATATTGTCAATATAATTTTACATACCGACTAAAATATAACGCTTGGACCAAGTCTCTGTTGCTTATTTTACGTGTGGGCGTAAACTACTGGACAAAAAAGCTGCGCGGACAAAAAATCGTTGACAAAATGTCCTGGAACTGATGAATTCTCGCTTGAGAATTACTTAAAATCAGGATTGCCACTGAATCCAGAAAACGAAAATCCCGGACATTCCCCTGTTTTCCCTGACGAATTTTGGTGAAATTCTCGGACACTTGAAGATACGCCGGAAAGTTAAAAAGACATGATTAGAATTAGTTTTCAGGCGATATTTGTTCTTCGAAACTTCAACCCCATTCCAGAAAGCAAATAAAGATGACCTAACAATTTTTCCCTGACATTTCCCGAATTTTCTGGTATTCCCTGACTGTAACAGCACTGTCGGATATTTCCAAAATGTCATGCAAGTTCTGTCTGTAATGTGAAGGAAACTATATTATCCTCATAATACTTCGTGTTAAAGTCATAATGACCAATCACATGCAAGATACTGCGAATAAACACAATGGAAAAAAAGCACATTGGATCCAGAGTCCAGACTTTTGAAAACATTGACAAGAAAAAATACTCTTGATTCAATCAGATTTTTGCTTGAATCAAAAGGAAATCCACTTAAATTAAGAGGCTTGATTCTTGATTTAAGCTAGATTCTGATTGAATGAAGAGAATTTTTTCTTGTCATTGTTTTCAAGAGTTTGGACTCTTAATCCAAGCGGTTTTTTTTCAGTGCACCAGAAAAAACACGGTTTCACAAGAAAATTTGCAAGGGCGTCCGACGTCACAATTTGAGTACGTCACCCGAGGAGACTCTCAATGAAAGAAATGGGACGTGGCCCCTCTCCCCTCTCCCCCGCATCCCTCGGGAGACGTCCAACATCCAACGTTCAACGTCGACGCGTACGGCTGGTAGCCGTGTATCCGCACCGAAACATGTTTCCACATTCATATTTCGAGCCGGTCCACGAACCCGCGGGACGGGTCTCATTGAAAACTCCCGCGGAGCATAAATCATCCGACTTTTTAACTCCGACACAGTCGCCGTCCGTCGCCGCGAAAATTTCCCGCGCCGCGATGTACGCGAGAAAGTCCCTCGTGATAAACTCATTTTTGACACCACTATTTTAATGAAAGTGAGAGGCGACGCTCCCCTAACTTGCCAGGATTTATGAACAAATCGACCGCATCATTTACACTTTTTACGACACGTCTATATCGTCTTTGATCGTGAATTGGGTCATCGCGAAAAATAAAAGAGAGAGAAAATTAGAATTTAATGGAAATGTAGGGAGCAGAGAGAGTTCAGAAATGAAAAATATATTCATTTTTAAGCGGTACCCTCGCAACTTTAGTTATTTATTGTAAAGACGGAAAGGAACACGACACGAGGGAAGCGGAAATTATACAAAAATCACGGATTTTGAACGAGGGAACGTAGTCACGTACCTCCATTGCAGAATTGCAATCTTTACTCAATTGTCAAAACAACATGACACAGCGAATTGTTTCCAAAAAATGTCTAATTTTCGCGGATAATGAAAAGAATAATAAGTGAAATTTTCCACTAAAAATGCTCGACAGATTCCCAGTATATGAACGTTTTACGAGTGGAGATCATTCAACGTTGAAATGCAGTTCTGTTCCTTTGTCTGAGGAACGTTGAAACGCAGGATAGTTTTGTTCTCCTTTAAAAGGCTCTTGAAGGTTAATAATCTCTGTACTGGTACTCATTAAAGTTAAAAATTTGATTTTTGACTCTTAATTATGATTTCTGGTTTTCCATCTTATTACATACAATTCGGACAACTTCTTAGTGGTTTTTTCCCCTCTCGTTAATCTCTTATATAATGTGAGAATTTCATTGACAAAACTTGTATCAATAACAGTGAACGTATCTCAGTTAGCGACATAGCAAAGTTCAACCGTACGGGTTGTCCATAAATAACGTCATGCTCTTTTTTCGATTGTGTACTCCATTGTACTGAATAACAGAATTACAGTTCGCACTAAAATTTAAATTAAATTTTGGAAGGTGAGGTTGTTAGACTAACGGTATCATTTCCCGTTCAAGCTCTATCTCGAAACTTCATTTCCGCACACACAGCCCTCCGCGGTTACACGAGATGCTCAGGAGGCAACAAGTAATCAAGGCAGAAATCGGAGCAATGACGTCACGGCGTCTATCGGGTGCGAGACGGTGGACGGAGGGTGCGGATCTGGTTGGGGGGTGGGGGGTGGCGTGGCGAGGCGTTGATTGCGGCGATTAGCACGATCGCATCGGCGCTCCGTCGCATCTCATCGCATCGCAGGACCCGAGACTCGGATGCAGATGGAGATGGATGACACGGCGCCCAATTCGCAACTCGCCGCGTCCCCGTCGTCGCGACGCCGAAAAAGCTGTCGCCGCGACGCGCTGCCGCACACAGGGTTGCCACAGAAGTTGGAAAATGAAATTCCCTGACACATTTTGGTGACATTCCGTCACAATTGAGGATATGACAGATGGTTAAGAAGATTTAATTGAAAATAGTTTTCAGCCAAAATGTTTTGTTCGAAACCTCAAGCCCATTCTAGAAGCGAATAAAGGTGAGTTTACGAATTTTCCCCGATAATTTCGTAATTTTCCCTAACATTTCCCGACTTTCCCTGACTTTTTAATATTCCCTGACTGTGACAACCCTCTGCAGAGTGGATCGAATCAATCAGAGAGGTTGGACATGAAATTTTCGACTAAAACTGCAAATTTTGATGTTTATTTCGTCACATTATAAACTTTCATGGGTGCTGGTAGAAGGAAATTTCACGAGAAAACCGATGGACCCACTTTTAGAACCTCAAAGTATTGTAGAAACGAAATTATAAGCGTTTAAAGTTTCCAAATTTTGTCCGACCTCTCCTAATGACTTGATTCATTGTGTGCCGGATCACCGGAAAACAACTCGGTATCGAGAGTAGAGGTAAAATATTCGGATTCACAATTTAATCTCAAGTATCTGAAAATTGAGAGGAAAAATTATCATAGCTTTCCTCAAAAATACATTTATGATTGAAGAAAATTTGGCAACGTGCGAATACCCACACGTCTTTCTTCCTGCGCACAGCAGCAAGACTCTTTCAGGGCAAGGAAAAAGAATCTTAACTTTTCTCAAAAATATAATTATTACTGGGGAAAATTAGGCAACGTACGAATACTCGTAGGTCTTTCTTCCTTTGCACGGCAGAGTAAGCTTCTTTCAGGGCAAAAAAGTTCGTTCAGGGGATTAAAATTACTTTGGCCAGATGATCGATGTTGAGTGATTGGATGAGTTGAGAGATTGGTTCGGAACGCAAGACCCAATTCGACAAAAAGTGTATTTCCGTGATTGGATGAGGTTCACTTTACTAACTGGCGGTGCCAATGTTCAGTAAAAACTCCAACTGATCAGAGTTGAGCAAAGAAAGGGTAGGGTGTGCCTTATTTTTGAGTTTTGCGAAAATCAAGTTGGTCAACCCCTAAAAAGTTTCTATGTAGTCTCTAAATGAACCCCCTAAAAGGAAAAAATTTTAAAAAAATTTTAACCCGTGCCTCAAAGGGCCTAAAGGGCCTAAACCCAAAATTCAAAAATTTTGGCAAGCGACACATCAATTCTGAAGGAAAATGGCAAGTTACGGCCCTTTTAGGGCAGAAATTTCGTCCGTTTTGCCGTATCTTGAAGCGTAAGGTCACAAACGGCCCAATGACGACGTGAGGCTATGGGCTGGCGGGGCGCGCCGCGGCCGGCCCGCCGCTGAGCGTGCGCGCGCGGCAGGGTTGCGTATCGCCGCTTTACAACGGCGTAGAGGAACGAACGGTGGGGTGGGAGGGGGATATCCAGTGGAAAAGCATCCACATTTTCTATCCATATTGAAAATGCATTATACTTTTTCAATATAGATGAGGAAATATGAGCCATACAAGGAAGTGATGAAAAGAGTGACAAATACATATATAGTTTGTACGGTTAGGAGTGTAAGTGGGGAAAATTTGCCATAACTACAGAACAGCCCTGAAAATCTCCGGGAAATAAAAGCTGCTATTGATGAGAGGTTTGCATGAGAGGTTTAATTAAGGACTAATTAAAAAGATAGGTGCGATGTTGTCGAATCGTAAGCCCTTTACGCGATCAAAAGCGATTAGTGTAAATTTAATTGGAAAAGTTTAAGAAAAATTTGATGAAAGAAAATTGCCCCAAATTCGGGAAGTGCTTAAAGTGTTTTTCTATCATGTGAAGTGTTCGCACATGAATGTCAATGGCAGTAATTCCAATATGGAATGAAAAATGTAGAATCCCTGTGATACATAGTGTCTATGTTTCATCCACCCACCTTTTCATTAGTGCATTTAACGTGACATCAATTAGAAAGTTTAATTCGAGAGGTTCAATATGGCTTACCCACTTACATTTTCTGGTACTGAACCCCCCCCCCCCCCCACAGTTACTTGCTATAATCAAAAATGTAATATTAGTTTCTCGAAAAAATATGATTTAATTTGGGGTTTGAACCCCACTCTTTATAACCGTGGGCAATGCCCTTGACCACTCGGCTACTGGGGAAGATTTGAGTAAATGAGGCTAATGTGTCATTTAGCCCCGTGGGTGAGGCCAGGCAATCAACATCAGCTGTAAGTTGGCGAAGCCAGATTGAACCGATTGAATAAAACTTTCTAATTGATGCCGCGTCAAATACACCAATGAAAAGGAGGGTAAACAAAGTCTTATTGATGTATCAAACCTTCAGTAATTTCATATGAAATGAAAAAACCTATTTTCTTCCGTTTGGCGGGACTCATTAGCGAGCGTGAATTTTTCCTGTCGAGAAACTCTCTCCTGGGCGCGAGCTTTCTTCTTGTCTGCTCTCCTCACCTCTGCTGCAAGGATAGTATCCTTCACTGTGGATATTATGCATTCTCATCCAGGTTTTCGTTGAAGAATTAAACATGCTTTATCCTCTTCATTTTCCATGATATCTAGAGTATTGCATAAAGCAATGTCGAATAACACGTCGATTTTTGCCGTAAAATCAGTCTCCAAATTCTCTTGAACCAGCGATCGACGGCTAGCATTTTTTGATACGCGCCTCCACTCCTCATAAAAATGTAAACATTTTTAAAAACATGGACACTATGTATCACAGGGATTCTACATTTTTCATTCCATATTGGAATTACAAGATCAGAGGTTTTTGACGCACCGCCATTGACATTAATGTGCGAAAACTTCACATAATAGAAAAACACTTTAAGCACTTCCAGAATTTGGGGCAATTTTCTTTCATCAAATTTTTCTTAAACTTTTCCAATTAAATTTACACTAATCGCTTTTGATCGCGTAAAGGGCTTACGATTCGACAACATCGCACCTATCTTTTTAATTAGTCCTTAATTAAACCTCTCATGCAAACCTCTCATCAATAGCAGCTTTTATTTCCCGGAGATTTTCAGGGCTGTTCTGTAGTTATGGCAAATTTTCCCCACTTACACTCCTAACCGTACAAACTATATATGTATTTGTCACTCTTTTCATCACTTCCTTGTATGGCTCATATTTCCTCATCTATATTGAAAAAGTATAATGCATTTTCAATATGGATAGAAAATGTGGATGCTTTTCCACTGGATATCCCCCTCCCACCCCACCGTTCGTTCCTCTACGCCGTTGTAAAGCGGCGATACGCAACCCTGCCGCGCGCGCACGCTCAGCGGCGGGCCGGCCGCGGCGCGCCCCGCCAGCCCATAGCCTCACGTCGTCATTGGGCCGTTTGTGACCTTACGCTTCAAGATACGGCAAAACGGACGAAATTTCTGCCCTAAAAGGGCCGTAACTTGCCATTTTCCTTCAGAATTGATGTGTCGCTTGCCAAAATTTTTGAATTTTGGGTTTAGGCCCTTTAGGCCCTTTGAGGCACGGGTTAAAATTTTTTTAAAATTTTTTCCTTTTAGGGGGTTCATTTAGAGACTACATAGAAACTTTTTAGGGGTTGACCAACTTGATTTTCGCAAAACTCAAAAATAAGGCACACCCTAAGAAAGGGTCTACTTCGCACGAGAGCTAGAGGAACATGATTCGGCTTCACTAAATTAACAAAGCTCAAAAATTAATGCTGTATTGTAAATTGATGTAAATTTAATGCTTCTCTCATTTTTCTCCCTAAAATACTAGATTTATATGAAATTGGGGGGGGACCCTTTGAATATTTTTTCTATTCCACCGAAATCAACTCAAACGACCTCTGAGTGGAAAGCGCAGAAATTACCGGGTTTTAACGCAAATTCAGTAAAAATCGTGAATTTTTTTTTTTTTTTTTTTTTTTTTTTTTTTTTTTGGATATTTGAACTTCTCGCTGATGAATCCCGATGTTCCCTGGTTTTGTCAGTTCGCGAACTCTTATATATTCGCAAACTCGTGCAAATTCTTGAAAACAAATTCGTTTTTAACTTTCATATTCTCTAAAAGGGTATGGTCTATATTCCTACATGAAAATATTAGTGTAAATTCAAGGTTTTCATGTGAACTTAAGAACTTCCAAAAGGAAAGCATGGATTCGATCAGAAAATGAAAACGTGAGCCAATCGACACCGAGTAGATGGACAAACTATTAAAAACCCCGTGTCGGTTCGATCCACATGAATCGATCGAAAAGTTAAAACAAGACCAATCCACACAAGTCAGTCATTGCGCATCTCTCTGAGATCCACCCCTCACCCAGCCATAGTCTGATGACGTAGTATTGAGTGCTGCAAATGTAAACAAAACCTTACCGGTACAGACGGACATTTAAGGCGAGCGTGAATTCGTGATCATTTAAACTGATTTGAAAGACATTTTTTTTTGTTTAAAACAGTTTTAAAATAAGTCTGGTGATAATTTGAGTGATTCTTCGTGTTTGTTCAAGCAGTACCTGTGAATTTTTCCATTTGCCGAACTGTTACAGACACAGCCTGATGCCCACATTTGGAGGAGAAACAATCATTTCGGAATTTCCTGTTTGTGTTCGTATGTAATTATCTCAATGACTAGTGATCTCTAATTTGATTAAAATGTGAACGATCGATCTGGAACCAAATTAGCACTTCTTGCCAGTATTTATTTCTCTCTGAATGACTAGTGGTCTCTAATGTGATTTGAAATTTGACAGAGTTAAAGCTCGATATTCTTCCTCACAATGCCTTTTTGTGCAGTTAAAGGCTGCCACAACAAATCCAGACAGAAACTGAATGAAGTCAAATTCTATTCCTTCACAGCTGAAGAACCACTAAAGAGCCAATGGGTTAATGCGTGCAATCAGCCAAAACCCTTCTGCGTTAAAACAGGTGCACTTGTATTTTATATACTTTCTATTTGTTACGTTCGATATTCTAATCTATGCACGTTCAATTAACACTTTTGCAGCCTGACCACAAACTGGCTCATCCATCGAGCGTGAAGGATCCAAACCAGATATATTATGTGTTATTATAGATCCTGTAGAAGAGAGGTTGGCTCTAACAAGGTCAATGGATGTGATAAGTTTGTGGTCGGACTGTTGATGAATGGTATAATATTATCATACGGATTTTAATTTGTGATGAAAATTCATTTCATGGACTAGCTGGTGTATCTGAATTCATATCTTGTATGATGAGCCTAGGAACCATTAAGATGAAGCATGATTTGTAGAGGACACAGATGCAAAAGTTAGCTTCAACGCTAGGGCACTGAATCTTACTAGTTATTACACTATGTTTCCATTTGCTGTGAAACCTGCAGTGCAATGCTGCTGAGTATAATTAGTATGCAAAAGAAGATACGATCTCAAAGTTTGATCCAACCCACCAATAAAATTTCCTCCGGCGATCAGTCTTCAATTGATCTGCTGATAATAATTGTTAGTACCATTCAAACTTATTATGTCTATTGAGCTGGCATCAAGACCTCTTATGAAGGCTTCTAGCTGTAACCAAAATTTTTGGACTCCACTCTAACAGATTGCAAGTAACCAAGGTGCCTGTAGCGTCTAAAAATCGTAAGTAGGGATTTGTGTCTGTAAACATGTATATATTTCTTACTTCTCATCCTCCGGGAAGCACCGACTTTACCGGTTTTTTTTTCTTTTTTTTGCTCTTAATCAAATCTGCTTATCACTGCTTAAGGGAAGACTGTAACTATGCATTATGTAAGAATCTTATACGAGTAGTAGTGAAGAGGCTGATAAAGTTTCAAAGACTGGTCTTTACTGTTTATCTTAATGCAACACAAGGGATGCATGAACTCCAATTCAATTGCTGTGACACAGGCATTCTTTTACTGTTCTAAGAACTATAATAGAGGTCAATTCAATTGAAAGTCATCGTCAATTTTTTTTCCCTTCAACATCCAAATGGTGCCATCAAATTCAAGAGGAAGAAGGATTGTCGTCTTTATGAATCTTAAAATCTGACTAATTGCTGTAGATTTTTAAGAACTTAACAGTCTTGAAGTCTTTTAACTTTTTTGAACTTGATAACTGAAGATTGAACTTTTGGTGGGAATTCATATTAGATAGTTGTTGAGTAAATTCAATTCATTGACTGGGGGTTTAGCGACTCAGAAAACATAATGCACTCCAACATAAATCGTACCTATGATGAGTCTGGGTTAATATTTTTTTCCCCTTCTAACAAGTGGATTTTTCATTTCTCTGTAAGGATGTTCTAATTTTTAGTAACTAATGCCTGTTTTTGTTTGCAGCCCGAATATGCTCGAATCATTTTTCGGAAAGACAGCGGAGGAAAAATCTCAAGAACCAACTTTTAAACTGTTCTCCAAAAAACCAACGGAATTTGGTTCCGAATGCTGTACCTGATATTAATCTCCCTAATGTGCCTGCAATTGAAAACTCCAAGCAGTTTGCAATAGAGCAAGAAGAAGAAGTTCAAGCCAGAAAGAGACTGGTGGAAGAACTGCTGAATTTGCATAGGTATGCTCTCATTTGCATCAGATTTTGTCTCTTACAGTCTATTAAGGGATGTTCAAAATGTATTGAAAGCATCCTTTTTCTTCCAGTAATTTTCTTGGACTCATTTTGTCAGTGCAATAATTTAAAAATCCGAATCTCATTATCACAAAAGAAAGAACACCAGTTATATAAAGCAAATCAAATGTAAGAGAGCAAAATTGCGATTCTCACAATTGGAACATTTGGTTTGGCATTTGGAAACAAACTAGCGGAGGTTTTTTGAGAAAAAGTTGTGCTTATTGGGTCATGAGACTTTCTACTCTTACTGTCTGAAAAGATTTGGTAGAAAATGCAGCTATGAACAAACATGCATCATTACTTTTTGTGACGGTAAACTTGTAAAAATTACTGCCGATTGGATAATTTTCCAATAGGTGCTGTTCGTGTGGATCAGCGACTCTCTTCTCCATGTGGACAAAATATGAACAATGCTTCATAGTTATGATGTAATCATTTTTTTAAAAGTCATTAGTCATTTTAACAAGTGATTTCACCACGGCTAAAGGCTAGAATCATCCAGGAATTCTACGACGTATTCTTCATGGAAGAAACTATCTTACAGCAGTAGAGGTGCCATTTTGCATTGAGTTTTCTGCTCCAAAACTCAGTGAGTGCAGCAAGATTCTTACATCAGGAAATCAACAGGTTTTTTCACCTTTGATTATCGTTAAATTTGGTGTTGGAGCACTAGTCAAAGCATGCAACCATTGTTGATTTTGAAGCATAGTTTGCTCTTTTCTTTCCTCACAGGAGAATAACCTGTTTCTTATAGTGTTACTGCCATTTTACCTGTATCTATAATGCATTAAGGTGATGTGTTTTTTCTTGCTGAGAGACTTCTTTTTAATCGAAGCATTTTTTTTTACGGAACGAATGTTTCTTTCTTTTATTTCGCAATCATTCCTGCTTTAAAGCGTGGATCCTTTATTCTGGAAGTGCTACCTTCACTCTGCCTGCATCTTTTATGGATTGATGTTTGTACTTATCTTCACTGATCCATTTTCATGTACTTGAATTGTTATAGTTTGTATTTCTTGGTTTTTATGAACCGAGAAGAATGGAATTTTTATTTTTAACTTTATTCTTCACTATTTGTATGTAATCATCGTTGGTTTTGAAGCATAGTTTGCTCCTTTCTTTCCTCTCAAGGGAATTGCCTGTTTCTTAGAGTGATACTGCCATTTATTGTGCATCTGTAATGCATTTTAATCCTTGCCAAAGGTAATGTGCTTTCTTTTGCTTAGAGACTTATTTTTAATCAAAGCATTTATTTTTACGGAACAAATGTTTCTTTCTTTTATTTTGCAATCATTCCTGTTTTAAAGATTGGATCATTTATTCTGTAGGTGGTGCCTTTGCTCTGCCTGTATCTTTTATGGATTAATGTTTGTACTTATCTTCACTGATCCATTTTCATGTACTTGAATAGTTATAGTTTATATTTCTTGGTTTTTGTGCTCGAAACGAGAAGAATGGAATTTATATTTTTAACTTTATTCTTCACCATAAGCCTGCAACCATTGTTGATTTTGAAACATGGTGTGATATTTTATTTCCTCACTGGGAAATTACCATTTGAAGTGCTTTTGCCCATCTATTTTTTATTCTCTTCGTCCTTCTTATTAAAATGATTATTTGTCCTCTATTTGCTTAAATCATTGCTATCTATTTTCCCACGGCCCTATAATTCGATAACATTTTGAGACAACAAGAAGAGAAACTCAGTTCCAATTCAGTGCTAAAATGTTGTATCTCCTCTTGTACCTGCATAGAGACTGAGCATTTTAAGAGGAGGCTTAGTTTAATTTACATTTTTTCTTCCTTTGTCGCTAAGTACCCAATCTCATAAGTTGCTTGTGGTAGTGGCAACTGCAGTTTTGTGTCTCAACACAACAAAAAATATTTGGGTAAACATGAGACAACACAGTTGTTAATTATCGGAGTTCTTAATAACTGCATTAAAAAAAAGCATTAACAATTCGGGTGATTACTTCTTTCCATTTTGCTTAAATTTCTCCCTTCATTAATCGTTGCTGCCTGCCAGCTGGGATGGGTAGATACTTTTGTGCTCATATTGGGAGGGCTTTACATTCTTCTCTCTTATCCAAAAGGAAACGACCTCGAGAAAGAAATATCATATGACACCATGCAATGCAACCCTTACTTAGCATGGAATTTGCGCTGGTGCGGAGATAAGTATAAATGCACTCAAATCTCAAACATTTTCTCACAGCTCCTAGAATTGTCATTTCAACCGACTTTTCTCGGCTCAGGCACCTCAGAAATTCGGGCCCATTACCCTCTCCCCCCTCCGCCTCAACAGTAAACTACTCCCAAATAAATATTTATTATTCACAGCTATCAGTGAGTTTCTTTTTCCTCTTTCGGATTTCCTAAGTTACTGAGAGTATCAATGCAGACAAATCAAAAGAGTGTTTTTCAAGAGGCATCAAATCGAATCAGTCAGGTCAGAATATTCTCACTTTAATTTGGTTGCCGATTTAATTAATTTTTTTTTTAACACCTTATACCAGTGCAATGGACCATTTCACAATTATTCAACTAAATGTGGATCTTTTAACAAGGAACTAATGTTTCTGAATTAGTCTGGAAACAACACAAGTAAGTATATACATATTTACTGGCTTCCTTATGCAGATCAAAGATTTTATGAATGGGCCAGACATAGTGATTTGTGTTAGCAAGATGAAGTCGAATTAATGAATATTTAATGATGAAAGAGATTTGTATTTTGCAATTCATATCATTTCAGCAAGAACGCTTCATATAGAGGCAGAAAGTCATCATTGTTTCCTCAAATTTGTTTGTTTCCAGGTGCTATATAATGTTTGCAGGCTTATTGACACTACAGTGTCTATAAGCCTACGGATTTAGGAGTTGCACAAAAAGCGGATTTTGAACATTAAGTTTACGTACGGCAAAAGGTTCAAGGACGGTTCGGCGCCCAAAAATCCTTAGATTACAAGATGTAATTTATTACCTTATCGTTCTTTAAAGAGAAACTTCATTATTGCTCCCTTGCCAGCACTGATAGACCGCCGCCGTGCCGTTAAGAATGTATCGCATTTAAACTTCCCGCCGCAAGCGCACTCAATACTACGTCACTGCGCAGTAGAGTACCAAAACTCGTCCTCGTGAATGACTGACCTGTGTGGATTGGTCTGGAGTTAAAACGTGAACCGATCACTTGAGTCAATCGACGAACCCGTGAATTGATCGAATTTTGTCGATCAAAACGGTGTCGATCGGTTCACGCGTACAGCTTCTCGATTGAATCATGTCGATTGAGTCCATATGTACCCTCTCTTCCGAAAACAATAAAAGGTTGACAAAAATTCAGTGTAATGCACGTTGAATTACCCTCAAGAACCATGCAACTTAACGGAATGTTTTAATTCACACCTTGGCCTGCGAGTCCTTTCAAAAATGTTTGACGGTAACATCATGGTGCAAATCGCAGAGTCCAGCGAAGTTTCGTTCGACATTGCTATGTTATAAACCTGCCCGCGATCTGCACAACGAGTCGGTTTCAGGACTCGGGGGGGTTGATATTGTGCCTCGCCGCCTCTTTAGTCCAAAACGGCATAACTCCGATGAAAAACCAACGAAGACGTGAGCGGCTTCAAAACAGCCCGGCGGAACAGAGGTCAAATTTCATTTTGAATTGGGCGGGATCATTAATTTTGAACCCCGCGCTGACAGTCAGGTTCAACTCGCTCCAAAATCAACAATCCCCCCTTCCCCCACCCCATGCGAAAAGCTCCTTTATTTCCTCGTTCGCTACGCTACTGGGAGTTCGCTATGGAGTGCTAGATTAAAAACATGCAAAAAAAAGGTGGAAGCTCAAATATTACCTCAATTCAACCGAGCAGCCAGGTCACGTATGGGGATCGAATTTTCCCGGGAAATATTCGCCGCGGGAGAGGAGAGGAAAGTCCCGGGCATAATCCTAATTGAAGCGTTGGCTGCAGAAAGGACATTTCTTGGTTGCGGTGTCTCAGAATCTGCACTAACTTTTCATCCATTTTACAAATTAAAACACATGTTTGAGACTTTCACTGGATTTTCTTGATAATTTAACAATGTTAGAACCGAAAAACTTCGGAAAATTCACCCAATATTTCCCTCTCTGACATATAATAGCAGTGGAAATTCCAAAACACCGCTTCCAAGAAATGCCCTTAGTGCACCTGACGCCTTGATTTTTTTTTTAAATGAATAACCATTTATTTATTTAGTTTGCTTAGAGGGTGGAACGAAACTAGACAGGGTTTCGCCCGAAGGCCTATCTGTACATACTGAGTTGAAAGATCCTATTAAGTACAGATTACAATTGACGCCTTGGTTGTTTTGATGAGTAGAATCGGAGTGGTAGACTGCTTCCGAGAAAAACTGAGGGGAAAAACGACTTTTCTGGACTGAACGTAATTTTTGAAAGATATCTGACTGCGGATTCACAATTCATGATCACTCAAGATACTCGCACAATATTGTCTGGCCTCAAAACTTAAATTTTTAAATGTATCACTAAAAAGCAAATAAAAATTATTCTTCCAGTGGTTACGAGTTGATTAAATAGTTTTTCAGAAAAAAGAAAAAATCTAAGAGCTGACCAAAATTGTTCAAACACGCACCAATTTCAGAAAAAATTGCCGTACTTTAAAGCGTGAATTATACCGCCCGCGTCTGCTGGGGCTCAAAAGTTCATTAGAGCCTAACCGATTGCAAACAGCAAACGAGCCGCACTCTCGAGCCGCAGTTCTGTTCGCCGCAGTAGAGGGGGCGGGACAAAGATTTAATTTACTTGGTCTTTGTATTAGGTTTTCGGCGCCGTGATTAGGTGCGATTTCATCGAGAGCAGCAAATAAACGATCCATGCCCTCGGGGTTGCCACGATGACATACTTCAAATCACTGCTTTTCCCCTTCTAACTTCTGCTGGAGCGGAAAAAAATGTTTCTTAACCTTAAATGGATCGCGTTAAGCAGAAAGGAAGGAGGCCACATCAGCTATTGAAAAATTTAACAGAGCAATTTAATTTTTTTACGAGAGAAATTTTGAATGGATCTTTTTGAAATTTTGGGGGAATTTGCTTCGCACTAGGCAGAAAATTCCCTGAAATTTGCACGAAAATGCCCGACCGTTTCCATGTAAAAACAAGCAGGAAGCTCCAACGCATTCGCGTCGGAAAGCGGCTCTGGCGACGGTAGGTAGTTGTTACGCGTTTACGGTTTCCTTGGTAACCTTTGTTTGCTATCAGCTGATGTCGAGTAGTATGACTAGGAAGCTCCAATCACGGCATTCTTCGAAAAAAGCGCGAAAACTTATAGATTTGAATTTTCAAATAGACCCGTTTTGAATTATTGACAGTATCACCATGATTCCAAAAATACACTACACAACATAGCATTCGCTCACAGGAAAAAGATATCAATTAAAATAAAATCAGTCCCCCCTAAACAGCAGAAAATGGCGCCGATTCCCATCAACCAACACGCGGTCTCTCCAATGTAACATGGTCCGTTGATACTCCCCAGCTGGGACCGTCCGGAATAGCAGCTCTAGTGCAAGCACCAGAGCCGCTAATTAAATTGATCAGATATATTTTGTAATGGTGATGTGGCTTGGTTCCTTTCTGCTTAACGCGGTTCAAATAGTGTTCGAGCCCATATGCGCACATCGAGAGAATCTTTAGCTCTTTCCGACTTCACAATCTGCGTAGTGCACAGCAATGGCCGAGGTCTGTAACAACGTACTTTGGTTTGCGACTTCCTACCATAATTCATTCTTTCCTTGGAAAATTAGTTAAAGAAATTTCTTGTAAACTCCTTTGATTTTGTTCCTCTATTAGCAGATTAATATTCTGCATTTTCAAGCTGTAAAGTTGGATGGCTTGTTTTACTTCGAAAAAATGAAATAGGAGCGAACATTTGGATAAACTTCAAAACCAGGTTTCTTCCACAGATCGTGCAGACAGGAGTGAGTATCAGTTTAGACCTTCCACAGACGTTCCACTGAAAAAGAAGTTACGGGCTATATAGACATACCGTCTGTTCCGGACGCAAGAGGCCGAAACTTCCAAGTGCTGGAACCGTAGCTTCGATTGTTCCAGGTTCCAGGTGCAACACCCGAAACTTTCGGCCTCTGAATCCGGAATGCGGACGGTAAGTCTACATAGCCCGTAATACGGCTTCCACGGCCGGAGATTTTTTTTTTCCCAGTGTCATCGTGATTTTTGAGCAATCCACGTGACGAAACGACTCTTTTAACTGCTCTTTCAACGATTTCAACGGACTCATTTCCTCTATTCCTCACGATTTGTCTATTTTTCGAGAGTGCATGTGACAGTTGTTTGGTAGTGGGTTAAAAACAAAAATTATCTATACGAAAAGTAGAATATGAGTGCCACGGGAGAACTCTGCCATATGGACCGCGTTAAACAGAAAGGAACCAAGCCACATCAGCTATTGCCAAATTTAATTGGCTAATTTAATTTTTTACAAGAAAACAGTTGAGCGGATTTTCGTGCAAATTTCAGTGAATTTTCTCCATAGGACGAAGCAAATTCCTCAACATTTTCAAAAGGATCCGCACTAACGTTTTCTCGTAAAAATTTAAATTGCCCAGTTGAATTTGGCGATAGCTGATGTGGCTTGTTACCTTTCTGTTAAACGCGGTCCATATGTGATTCCTCGACTTCGACAGTTTTGAAATTTCGCAATTTTCCCTAATTCCGGCAACTCAGCCTCGAATAAACGCCTCCATTCATTCAATTCGACGGAAGGCGACATGGCTTTATTAAATCCATCCCTCCAACACTGATGATAAAACTGAGGTAAAGCGGAGAAGGGAGGGTTCAGTCAATGCCGATACCCGTATGTTCTAAAAACGATTAATTTAAGCCTGGCGCTGACGTTCATGGTGCAAATTAAAAAGAGTTTAAAATTATCGTAAAATTATTCCAATCAAAATCAGAGGATAATGATTTCAATCCTTCTCTAAAGCAAATAGAATATGCATTCACTAATCAAAAAAACTAAATATTTTAGACGTGTGCAGCACTGCGATGTTCAAAACCGAGCAAATTTAAATTAAGATTAAAAACTAAATTGAATATGTTTTATTTGTTCACTAACGCAAGTCCAACCGCCGCATATATACTGCGAGTGTTTTAATATCCGGATTTATTTTGTTCCTTCAAAAGCTTATCTGCCAATTTACCTCACCTACAAAACAGACAACCTTTTATTTCTTCAAGCATGGTACTTCACAAAATCTAAAATCATTTTGTGGTGCAATTCGCTGCATATGCTGCGTTCGCAGGTACACATTTTTCCAAAAAGAAAAAACAATTATATTTTCCAAGGATTTCCCATATAAATGAAAATACACCATTAAATCAAAGGAATTTTCTCCGTGTAGATGAAATTATTGGATAATGTACCAACAAAAACTCAATGAGCAAGAGTTGAAATTTGAGGAGGAGAGAAAAAGATTTGCAACAGAAACAGAAAAACTTCATAGAATGATCCAGGCCCAGTTAAATAACTTCTCAGCCTACTTTATGCTATGATTCCAAGATGGACCCACTGCGCCACTATAGATTGATAAAAAACTTTACAAAGATAGGCAACTATCGATTAACGGCATTGGATAACGATTCCATAATCGATCCACTGCGCCACTATTGACCGATAAAAGTTGTTACAAAGATTGGCAACTATCGATGAAGGTCGTTGGATAACGACTCAGGGATCGACCCACTGTGCCAATATTTAGCGTACTTTTTCCCAAGTACGATGCCGAGAAGAAACAACTTTACAGAATTTACAAGCGACCAATTATACGGGACTAATCAGAGGAAAGTATTCCAATCAACACAATCGAACTTGAGGGCGTGCCGGTCCGGAAGGAAAGCGCAGTAACTAACTTCGCTCCCTCTCTTTAATTGCTGGCTTTTAAAACAGAAAAATGGCGCGATCGAGCCCTCCTTTTATGCAGCAAAATAAATTATGATTAAGAATATTCAATTTTCGCTGCGGGTCCGTTTTACCCGCGCGATATTTCAACCGGAAAGGACGGTGGACTTTACCGGGAGCCCGAAGCTAACGCGATTGATGTTAATTTATCTTTGTTGTCTTTAAAACTTTTGCGCGGGATTTTTTTCCTCTTTCTGCAGCTTGTCTTTTTAATTAGTTCAAATGGAAAGTCTTCCTATTTTGCCACGAGCATCATCACTAATTTTCATCGCGGGAAAGGTTTTTCCCTCTTCTATTTCCTTTCTTATTTCTTCCAGTTTACAAGAGCTTCCTCTCAACTCTTAATGAGCACGAAGGAGAAACAATTTTATCTATTCTCTCTTTGAGGACATACTTGCCCAGAAGGACATTTCTTTCTCGTGGGATACGATGGAAATATGGACATAGAAATAAATACTGACATTACGACATGCGACATTATTTATGAATTAAATGTGAAAAAAGCATAATTCAAGGTGTTGCGTACCAAAACTCTCCCTTAAGCTATTCTGATGCATAATTTTTGGCGAAAATACTTTTATCGTAGAAATAAATTGACTATTCAAAAAAGTTCCCGAAATATTCCATGATTTTGGACTTATAAGAAGCTTTGAAAATACATGGAATTCGACATAAAAAGATCCGAGTTATATCAAACGGGAACCGAGGAAAATATGTTTGAAGTTTCATTCCTCCATAAGAATCAATGTTTGAGATTAAGTGAAACTGCTATTATTAAATTAACGAAATATTCGCATAATTTCACGACTTCACGGTTGTTTTTGTTGTTTATTTTTTACTGAAAAAATGTGCGGCTTAGTTGAACTCAAAACCACTCCTAAGCAACAGTAGCTGCATGAAGACTACATTTGGCAAGTAGAAAATACAATCTCAGAAATATTTTACATACATCTACTATTAGTTTCCCTGTGCAAATAGGTGTTTTTCATACATGAACTAGAAATTGTAGTTCCTCATTGCAAAATGCAGCACGTTTCAGGGAGGCCACGCCAGGCCATGGATTAAAGACCAGGATGGGAGGCTAGAGATTTAAGGAAGAAAAGCTGAAAAGGAGAGAATTCCCAACAATTTCGTTTTTCATTGTCAAGTGGTTGCCGTAGGAGTCATAAATTTATCACGAAAACAGTTCCCGAGATTACTCGACTAACTTTTGATGCTATGTTTACATGTTGAACCAATCGATATCGATACAATCTCACCTGTTTGACAAGGTTTCCACAGAATTTGGAAAATTAAATTCTCTAGCATTTCCCTGATTTCCCCGACACATTTTGGTGAAATTACCTGACAATTGAGGAAATGCCAGATTTTAAACAAGGCATAGTTAGAGATAGTTTTCGGGCAAAATTTGTTTCTCAAAATGTCAAACCCACTGGAAAAAGCATACGGTGACTTAGCAATTTTCCTCTGACATTTTCGTCATTTTCCTTGACATTTCCAGGTTGTTTCGACTCTTTAAAATTCCCTGACATATCCTGGTTTCCCCCGTATTCCCAGACTCAGGGTTGTCAGAGAATTTAGAAATTGAAATTCCCTGACAATTCCCTGATATCTGTCAGATTTCGGTAAAATTCCCTTTTGATTGAGGATATGCGAGATGCTTAAAAAGACATGATTAGAAATAATTTTCAGGCAAAATTCGTTGTTCGAAACGTCAAACCGATTCGAGAAAGGAAATAAAGGTGACTTGACCAGTTTTCCTTGACATTTTTGTCATTTTCCCTGACATTTCCAGGTTTCCCCTGACTTTTAAAAATTCCCTGACATTTCCTGGTGTTCCCGGTATTCCCTGACTGGTCACCCTGGTTTGATGCATTGAACACGATCCATTCACGAGTTCCAAAATTCTGCACGTTCAGAAGGAGAAGAGCTGAAAAAACTACGACAGAGGCCAAGAGGTGAAACCCTGGGAAAACGACTTGATAATTGAAGGAAAAGCGAGTTGTAAGCCGGGATGTTTTCCCCGTCTTACTCTTCCCGGAGAAAAATAATTATGATGCAGCGTCGGGAAGGGACGGAGGCACTTAGAGCGCGGAACGAGATCTGTTTTAATTAGACGCAATCGATTTCCCACCGCCCCGACCCTCGGCGGCCATAATTCACTTGAGAAGCTCCGCGCTAATTAGAGCAAATTAAAACGTTATTATGATAAACAAAGCTGGCGCCCATTTATAAAACTAGCGGATTATCCGGGGGGAAGTGTAAACGCGGCGCGGAAGGGGTAGAACGCCCCGCGAGAAATAAATTACACTAATGACAAAATGAGAAATTGGCGTTGAGTAATGTTAAAAGCCATTTTTGACGCCGGGAATTTGTAACACTCGTTAACGCTTATCGTTCATCGAGTGTTTTTGCCTACACTTGAGATTTTTTCCTTCCCTTTTTTTCACGGTGTTTCTGCGCTTGTGAATCTTCGACGTTAAGTTCTGATTAATAATTAGAAAATTAATTGATTAAGTTGGAAAAATATTCATCGCACTGGAAAAAAAACACATTGGATCCTAGAGTCCAGACCCTTGAAAACATTGACAAGAAAAAATACTCTTGATTCAATCAGATTTTTGCTTAAATCAAAAGAAAATCCACTCAAATTAAGAGGCTTGGTTCTTGATTTAAGCAAAAATCCGATTAAATCAATGGTATTTTTTCTTGTCGATGTTTCTTGGAGTCTGGACTCTAGATTTAATTTGGTTTTTTTTTTCTTCTTTTTTTTCCCAGTGCGGTGGGGTGGCGTGCTTTGCGATGTTTGGATTAATATATACAAATTTAATTGATTATAGTCGGAAAAATAGGTATTCACCATTGACGTGGGTTACTTTGTGATACATCGATCAATTGGCCATTTAGACCTATTGAAAAGGACCAATAAACAGCAATGATCGGCTCGCAATAAATACTTTAATAATCGATTCTTTACCAGAACTTCCGATGGGGAAACATCGATTACCGATTATTAACGCCTCGCCGCTGACATTCATACGCGTGAAGGCAAGTAAAACCTTCCGAGGCTGCTCTCGAAATAATTACTGAAATTAGTTTGAAGGGTTGATTATTTTGGGACAAGTCTTATGCACTGGTTTCTTCCTGAGATTTCAAAAACGCGGTTTCAAAAATAATTCACGAGGCTGAGAAATTTTCATGTGTTTTACCACCTTCAATCCTATGTGTATAAAGATATGCTGCATAATCGCTGAGTTTTAAAATTTTCATTCTACTAAAAAGCTGATGAAAATTGTCATAAAAAATGTATGTATTTCTCACCATTACTTCGACCACATTTTTCCCGACACTATTCAAAGTACGTTATTCTAAGACTTTTTCTCTTACCTGAAACATAAAAAATTGAAAAACATAAGGAAAATGTACTTAATAAGTACGAGTAAGTACAGGACAACCAACAAAAATTTCATTGATATTGTTGAAACTGAAAAGAAATTTCTGGTTCAATTTTGCTCACCCACTTTTCCGCACTTCCAGCCATGGGGTAGATATCTGGCCCTCTTGTCATGGGATTATTCCCCCCCATCTTTTTAAAGGGGGGGGGTGTGTCTTACCCATGGTGGTATCAAAAATGAGTTCCCTCATACCCCAATCCAAGGGAGTCTGAAACTCGCCCCTCGGGCTTGTCAAGGGTTAAAAAGTTTAATACGATTCTATGAACGGATATAAAAAAAGAAAAGAAAGAGGAGGAGATACAAAGATTCTAGAATGATACCTATCGTTGCAAAGAAATTTTAATCTGAATGGGAAACTCGAGAGGAAATTAGCGTCCTGTGGCAAAAAAAGGCGACGCTTTTGCAGGAGTAATCGGGAGCCTGCTCAAATAAGAGTGAGTGCCGTTAATCTGTCCCTGATTTACTGGGATAATAAAATATTTTCCAATCGGATGCGAGAGGAAGGAAAAACAGCTATCCTCCGGATTGAATTTTAATCACTTTTTTTTATCCACTGAATATTAGCTCTTATTAAAGCCCCAAGTCCTGGGTCTCGTTACGTTGCGAAGTATTGAACGACACTTCAATTACGGTGGCTTAAACGGTGACTGATGTTCGAGGATTACCTGGAAAACCTGCACGTTTGATGCAGACGATTCATTACGAAAAACTTCGCGACGAGCTTTAATTGTCTCTTCCGCGAATCGACTGAGAATTTTAAAATGAATCTAAGTGGGGTAGGAGATGAGCAGGACGATGGATTGACTGATCAATAATAAAAAATTGACGTTAAAATACGGAGAGTGAAGAGGGCTTATCTCTGGAATTTGTCTTCATTTTTCTGCGATTTCATGTTCCCTCAGAAAAACATCGATTGGACTTAGACGCACATTAATTCAAACGCAAATGTTCTTGATCATGCTATCTTAGTAATGACACGTCTACTACATCGTGCTTCCATAAGTAATTCTAATTAGTACAAAAGCGGAAAACATTCTTTCACATTAAAACAATCTTTCCTTAAAAATAATAAAATAAAAATGGGTTTTCTCAGTAATTCTAATTAGTACAACAGGGGAAAACATTCTTTCACTTTAAAACAATCGTTCCTTAAAAATAATAAAATAAAAATGGGTTTCCTCTAATTTCTTAAAATTAAGTAGAATGTTAATGTTTAAAAAAAAAAAAGTAATTTCAAAAAATTTTCTGGTGTGCGGTATTCAATATCGTACAAAGTATTCTGAGTGCTACAAGCTCCTGTACAACGTCCCCTTCAAAAACCTTAAGAGCTGTAAGTAGGTATTGAAGTGACGACATGTGCCGCGAGGATATCGAGAAAATGTAAAATCTAATCTCCCGGGAAATCTAATCGCACTTCAAGACGTTGCGCAGCGTCAAGTTCAACAAGTCCTCTTGGTGCGGTTTTACGAGGGGGGATTGCCGCTGCAGCTCGAGCTTGAGAAGTTCCATAATCCGGCGAGTGCAGTTCCGTATCAACGCTGTTCAAAAATAATAAAAATTCCCCTTTATGTCGCGCATACTTCTCAGTGTCGATGTAACTCGCGGGGGCCGTGCTTGCGATGTCTCCCTTTTGTTCGCTATGAGATCCTTTGACGCGAAAATGCTTTTAGTCCAACAACTGCGCTCCCTCGGATTCCGTATCCTTTGGTGTCCGTAAGCAATAAAACGAAGCTCGGCCCATATTTTTTTAGGCATCTGCTCTTTTCTCCCTGGTTTTATTCACATAGGAGCCCACTCCAGCAGAGTCCATAGGGAGGCTAAAAAAATTTCCTTAAAAACTTTAGAGGAACTGAATCGAATGTCTCAAGTAGCGGTTCGATCGCTAAGTCCCAACGGACTGATTATCGCATTGATAGAAAAAGAATATTAACTGAAAATAAAGCGAACCTATTGAAGTAAGCGGGTGGCAAGAATTGACAAACTAGGTAAGTAATAGACTAACTAACAGCAACCCGCGAGAGATCCTTTAGTTAGTCCATCATTTCCCCGTTAGTTCATGACAACTGCCCGTTCCAACCAATAGGATTGCTCCACATTCCCTACGTTCCCTGTGTCTTCTTTGACCATCAATTTCAATGATCAGTCCGCAATAGGATTTGACGGTGAATTTGCAAAAACACGTATCTCGGTTTGCGACGCGCCGCTGCAGACTTCCTGCCGTAATTCATTTTTAAATTGGAAAAGTACTCAGCGTCATTCTTGAAAACAACCTGGATTCATATTTTCTTTGTTCCTTTGTCAGTATTTCGGGCCGATCAAGTTGTTTTTTCTATCATTATTGTAGTAGGTACCTACACTGGTTGAGTTTGGACCGAAAAACCAACTGAACTAACTACATGGCAAAGCGTAGAGTATCACGATAATTGAAGGCGCTCCGAGCTGAGATCGAGATATTGAAAGCCATTCCTCGTCAAATCTTCATTATGCCGATGCGCATTATTGCGATTATCTAACCAACATATGAACCGCTGGCGGAGTGCTGGCGACTCCTAGGTACCTGCGACTTACACCAGAAAAATGTTTGTGACTTCGAATGCGCGTCATCGGAGAGAAGCAAAACCAAGTCAAGCAGGCGACAGATTTTCTTGCATTTCAAAATTCCATGTTCTAGGATTATTCACCAAACAAATCAGTGACTTTGTTAAAAAATTTAATTTTTTGTGCTATCATTTCTCACGGAAATGCTTTCCGCAGAGATGTTTCAGCACAAAGCCTCTGATAATTGAAGGAATATAAAATTTGAGAACTTAAAGGCAGAAGTTATTACTTAGCCGAGAGAGTGTAAGTGTGGTGGAAATACCTCAGACGGAAGAAATTATTTCGAACTTCTACAGGGAAATTCCTTTCCAGATTTTAAAAGCCTTTTCAAGAACTTACCACTCTGCAACTTGAGAATTAGCCACAGATTAAATCCGGTCGGCATTAAACCTAAATTAGGCTTTCTAAAACTTTCCGTCCCTTCTTGTTCGGGGGCACTTGAAAACCCGTCAATAAAAAATTAGTACATTGAGGAAATTCTCCGATCTTAAAATACGCGTAAAGAAAATTTCAGACGCTACTTTCACTCTCCTGAAGTAAATCTACGAGCAGACAAGGGCGTTTTCCCCTTCAGCTCTCGCGTTTCCACGAGAGTCATTTCATCGAAAGTTGGGCTCTCCGACCGAAGCGTAATACCAGTGGCGTGGCGTGCTTTGCGATATATCGATTGTTATGCCATTTAAACCTGTGGGAAAGGATCGATTAACAGGGTGTTCGCAGCGAACACCTTAGTAATCGATTCTTTACCAAAGCTTCAAATGGCGATATATCGATAATCGATCCTTCACGCCAAGCCACTGAACTCGGGGTATCATGCAACTTCCTCTTTATGAGACAAAATCAAAGCCTCTCCGCCTTTTTTCGACGATATAACTTCCCCTACTTTTTCACCTCGACGGTGGGCGGATGCACGAGTAGACTTTAATATCAAGTAGACAAATTTAAATCAAAAGGAACTATATCCATAGTGACAAGAGCCCTATCTCCATGTACCCTTATAAGTCTCAGGGCTCATGTGAGAATGGATAGGGTTCCTTCCGATTTAAATAAGTCCATGTGACTTCCTTTTCTTCCCCGTCGCCGCGGTTCTGTCGACTCTGACGCTAAGTTATTCCATTTTGAGTTCCAACGAGTGACTGGTTCCTGGCGGGGAAATTCGAAAGACAAACAAGGGCACCCGAGCCGGGAAAAGCATTCGTACTGAGGGCTCCTGTCGAATCGACGGCGCCGCTTCGGATGGGCGTTTTGGTCGGTTACCTATGCCTCCATGCCAGGTTGAACGTTGTATGCGCGGCCCATGAATGATGACATATTTTTACAGGATTTTATACAAGCTTCGTAAATTACTAAGTTTTCTGCGTTTTTCGGATATAACGGTTAAAATTCCTAATTGAACAAAAAAAAAAAAAAAAGGAAAAGAAAAACCCAAAATAACAATATGAATACGGCCCAAATTTAAGACTCCCTAAATCATCTTGTTCGGTTTGAAATTGAACATTATTCGATAATTTGCCCTCTAGCGGATCAAAAATATGTAGATTAGACTGCCAAGAAATTGTTTTGTGGGCTTGCATTTAAAGGTCTGCTTTTAGATGAATGCGTTACTCGTGATCCCTCATTTGTGACTTTTAAGCGACTTTTTGTGTAGATGATGTGCACTACGTGATTATGGAGGCTCCTTAGGGCGCAAAACGTCCGTTCGGCCGATCGAATGACTTGAATCGCGATCCCTCACTTGTGAGTTTTAAGCCAGTTTTCGTGTGGATGCTGTGCACTACGTGATTCTGGAGGCTCCTAAGGCCCAAAAACGACCGTTCGGCCGATCGAATCACGTGGATTGCGATGCCTTACTTGTGAGTTTTAAATCAGTTTTTGTGTGGATGATGCGCACTGATTGATTCCGGAGGCTCCTAAGGGCGAAAAACGAATCACTTGAATCGCAATCTCTCACTTGTGAGTTTTAAGCCAGTTTTTGTGTGGATGCTGTGCACTACGTGATTCTGGAGGCTCCTAAGGACCCAAAAACAACCGTTCGGTCGATCGAATCACTTGAAACGCGATCCCTGACTTGTGAGTTTCAAGCGATTTTTTGTGTCGATGCTGTGCACTACGTGATTCTGGATGCTCCTTAGGGCCCAAAACATCCGTTCGGCCGATCGAATCACTTGAGACGCGATCCCTGACTTGTGAGTTTCAAGGGAGCTTTTGTGTGGATGATGTGCACTACGTGATTCTGGAGGCTCCTAAGGCCCAAAAACGACCGTTCGGCCGATCGAATCACTTGAGACGCGATCCCTGACTTGTGAGTTTCAAGGGAGCTTTTGTGTGGATGATGTGCACTGCGTGATTCTGGATGCTCCTTAGGGCCCAAAACATCCGTTCGGCCGATCGAATCACTTGAGACGCGATCCCTGACTTGTGAGTTTCAAGGGAGCTTTTGTGTGGATGATGTGCACTACGTGAAAAAATTTAAGACTCCCTAAATCATCTTGTTCGGTTTGAAATTGAACATTATTCGATAATTTGCCCTCTAGCGGATCAAAAATATGTAGATTAGACTGCCAAGAAATTGTTTTGTGGGCTTGCATTTAAAGGTCTGCTTTTAGATGAATGCGTTACTCGTGATCCCTCATTTGTGACTTTTAAGCGACTTTTTGTGTAGATGATGTGCACTACGTGATTCTGGATGCTCCTTAGGGCCCAAAACATCCGTTCGGCCGATCGAATCACTTGAGACGCGATCCCTGACTTGTGAGTTTCAAGGGAGCTTTTGTGTGGATGATGTGCACTACGTGATTCTGGAGGCTCCTAAGGGCCCAAAAACGACTGTTGGGCCGATCTAATCACGTGAATTGCGATTCCTCACTTGTGAGTTTTAAGCGAGTTTTTGTGTGGATGATGTGCACTGCGTGATTTTGGAGGCTCCTAGGGGCCCGAAAACGACCGTTCGGCGGCTCCGAAGGGCGCAAAAACGACCGTTCGGCCGATCGAATTACACACTCAAATTTGGATTTTTTGTCCAGCCTTAATAAAGACACTCTTTCCTAAGAAAACTGGGAGGAATTCACTCATCGGCGTGGAGTGGCGTGGCAGGACTAACTGGACGCATTATGCTAAAATAATGTATATCCCGGCAAGTCAAATGAGTGAAATCAAAACGAACTATGACGCTTGCAAATCCTACTTCCTTTAAACTCGATTGAATCCTACATAGTTTCTTTTAATATAAATCCGTCCGACTAACACCATTCCTCGCGGATGAAGAGGACCGCATTGAACCACAGAGTCTGAAGCATTCATTACACACTCCATCTGCGGATGCCAAACTACGGTCGGGTTGGTCGACGAACTATAATAAGTTACTCAGGTTTATTTTCCTCGAGTGATTTACTCAGTCTATGAAATTAACATTGTAAATGAGAGGATACGCCCTCCGCTGAGACATTGCTCGTGATACACTTGTGCAAAATTGTTTGGGATGCCTGCCAGGTTTGGCTCATACGCAAGGAAGTTGCTCAACGCATGTTGCATTGCCCCGCAGTGACAGATAAATTATTGGACGTTACTCTATTCGCTGCAGATGCGTTCGGTTTTGTAGGGTAATCATTCTGTTTTCAATGATCAATTGATGCAGGTCTTGGAATGAGATAGGTATCAGAGGAGAGGCAAAGAAAGTTCAAGGGATCGATCAAATACTTTCGTTAAATGAACTACATTTTCCAAGACGGATCCACCGTGCCTCTTTGTAGAGACAAAACATGTGCTTTTGGTTTTCTAATGTAGATATAGCTGCTTTAGGATAGGCAAGAAAGAGTCGTTCCCTGTTGCGAAATGCAGTCCAAATATGGATCAACTTTTTTTTTCTCTGCACACCTCCCTCGCGATTTACATTTTATTCTCGTTTCCCCCCTTTTTCCTCCAATATCTATGTTGCCTGTATTCCGGTTCATGGGAAGTTTAGTAATATCTGTAAATGATCTCATGCTCCACCATATTACAAAGGACACTTCCTGAACGAACGAGTAATAAAAAAAAAAAAAAACAAACAAACAAGCAAAAAAAGCATAAAGTCATGAACCGTTATTGTCGCTTGAACGTGATTCCGTATAATTTGATGTTTCAAAATGGGCAAGAAGCGACGATTTGCACCTAGCTGCAGTAAATACTGCTCTTTCTCTGTTACTCTTTTTCCCTGGCGTAAAGATGCATTTAAGCCTTGTGGCGTATTGGTCAATGATTACGTGCTTACTGCTCTTACATTTTTTAGCACGTTTTCGACGGTTATTTGTAAAAAAATGAGACTGATCTCATCATGTCTGATACTTTATTAAAATAGTCTTGAATCTCCGTATTCATATTTTGAACAATTTTTCGGAGAGGAAAACTCAATTTAGAATATTAATAAGTTGTTACTTTTCATCGTGGGTGGCAGTGTAAAAAGTAGTAACTCGGTGGTGCAAGATACTTTATTCATTTAAAACAACTTTAAAAAATAAGGTAAATACCGGTTTCAATCATTTGCGTGAATTGCTTGCCAGCAGTCTCCTGAAATTACCCCCTCGTCCTCCTCTCGCCCTTCACAGGGGCAAAGTTTTTCCAAACGATGGCGCATGCTTTAATAAAAAAGGGGGAAAAATCCCTTTGAAAAATGCCTTGCAATTATGAATTGTGGCGATGTACGCTCTGGGTCTCGTGTTGCAATCCGCCACTTGTGAGAGATCTGCAGCTCTGAACTCCAATTCATGCGAGTAGAACGTCCCGTTCATCTGGAAACCACAGCAAATCCTCGAGACGGGGTGTTATGTCTCATCCGACGCGGTTTTACTCCGTCCGCTCCCCATTCACGGCGGTCGCCCGTGTAATCTACTCAAGGGTTGCGAATCCCCTCATTTTCCCACTTGGCGACGAGTCCCGTCCCTGTCGCCGTGGTTTCTTCCAGTGCATTGGCGAGTTTTAATTCCCAGTTGCCACCCCGTCATAATATTCGTGTGCAGTACATGCATGAAGCAGAAGACATGTATCAAATGAATATTTATCGAATGTAGCAATATTATATTTTAAGACAGGCGGGTCCAAGGAGAGGGCGTAGGGGGCGTGCGTTCCCCTTTTCGTCCGTTCGAAAAAAAGGGGAAAGAAAAAAGAACCGAAGGAAAGAAGGAAGGAACGGAGGAAAAAAGAGGGAAGGACGCTTACCTTTGGCAAATTATTCATGACAAATTAACTCAAACTGAAAGGAAGATGCTTTAAAATTTCGACAATTTTCTGAGGTAAGCCTCGCTAACCCCCTCTCCTGCCCCTCGCCCCCTTTAGAAGTGTCTAGATCTCCCTATGCTCTGAGAACCCCACACTAACAATGTAAGTTCGGAGGTCAACTCTTTTTTCGCCGAGCAACTGGATGAGCGTAAAATTCGCGAAATGATGACTGATTAATGTCGGAGTGAGCACTTGGTCACGCGAGTGGATTTGTAGTATTGGCGGGTGCCTGTTTGATGGATTTAGTGTTCAAGTAGAGACGCTGCTGATACAACTAAACAAGAGGAAGCCCTTGGTTCATAACTTGAAGAATTATTGGAGGAGATTTGCAAGCCCATTCCTAAATGAGACATAAGTATTCGTAAATGACGTTATTGTATAGCTTAGATTAATTACAAATGTCGTCATTGGATCGTTTCATTTAGTTACACTGGTAAAAAAAAACCTCTTGGTTCAAGAGTGCAGTTTCTTGTCGCCGGATTTAGAGTCTGGACTCTTGTTTCAATGCAAAATCTGCTTGAATCAATGCAAAATCCGCTTGAAACAAGAGTTCAAGACTCTTAAATCCGGCGACAAGAAACTGCACTCTTAAGTCAATGCACCGCGGCATTGGTCCAAGAGGTTTTTTTTACCAGTGATATAGTATTGAGTGCAAGGGTTAAAATCGTGATTCACAGTTTATTTCCAGACTGCTCTTTACGTGATTAGTTTTCTACACAGACTTTTGAAGAGGAAACACAACGGGGAGTTCTAATCAATAGCTTGTCTGGGGGCCCATTTGATGTCTCTATATCCCTCATGAGAGGCGCATTTTTAATTCAAACACCTCTTCGCTTGAAAAGCCCGCGGCAGAGAAAAGCTGACTGCGAGTGTATCCAAGCAATGGGACCGGCACGGCGCCCGATTAAGCGGAAACGAGCAGATCGGCGGAGCGCGCCAACATCAAATGCCTCACCAGGTTATCAGCAATCAAGTTTGGTGTTAAATCAAATCGGATATACCTTGCGACGCGCCTTTCAGCCGGGGCTTTCGACTCTTGGTTAAAGCCTTTTGAAGGTGGAATTAAATTGCATTAGCGCGGGAACTTTTATTTATCCGCACCGCGCGCTCTCCGAATTAAATTGAGCGTTTTAAGCGCCGGGCGGAGCGGAAAAGAGCTCTGAAAATTCAGCTGCATCCGTCTTGAATACCGCGTTCAACCCGCTCACGTTTTGAACGCGTGCTTTTCATTTTTCAAATAATTCATTTTTCAGAAGGAGCTAATTCGATTTCAAGAGCGAATGGAGGTTGAACCTTCTGTATATACCCATGTCGTACCGCAATATAATTTTAAAAACGTACACATACTTGAAATTTTTGTCGGAAACGACTTCTGAAGACAAGAAATAGTATGGTGAAAAGGCCACTCCCGCAACTACACATTTAATAACGTGGAGTCTTAAAATGAGAATGAGTAGAGCGGGTTTAGCGGAAAAAGAGCATGATTGAGTGAAAAAGAGTGGTGAAAGGTTACACCCCGCATTAAAGGGAACAAGAACGATAATTGGTACGGTGTTATTCGTCGTAATGGAAAAATTAAGATAAAATCACCTGGAACTGTCAGGGAAAATGACGAAATGTCAGGGGCGCCTTCAATTCGAGTGATACTTCCCGCTTTGCCGTTAAGTTTGTTTAGTTGCGTGACCCAACTAACCCAACCTGATTCTGTTACAATCGGTTTCTGAGCTTCGTGGCCAACACTGGGAAAATAAAATACATTGGATCTAGAGTCCAGACTCTTGAAAACATTGACAAGAAAAATTACTCTTGATTCAATCATATTTAAGCTTAAATCAAAAGAAAATTCGCTCATAATTAATAGTATTTTTTCTTATCGATGTTTTTAAGAGTCTGGACTCTAGATCCAATGTGTTTTTTTTCCAGTAAGGAGTCAAATTCAAAATAACGTGAAATTAGCTTCAGCTGGAGCAAAATAAAATAAGTCTCTTGAAAACTGCACAAAAGAAATTGGCCCAGTCTTGATATTCAGAAAAACACGGATTAAATAAGTTTAAAGGTGTTACACGTGAGGGTACAAAAGATTATTTTGAAAAATCCTTGCCGTTGTAAGCAAAAAGGTCCAATAATGAAAATTCGAGCGGGGCGAAGTCAATACCGTCGGATACGGATGTATGAGGTTATTCCAACTAAAATCGCATGCCGCTCCCACCAACATGGGAGCAAAAGGGCACTAGAGCAGTCCTCCATCCCCCTGGTGTAAAATTGACGTTTTTCTTTATCGTTTTTTGAATTTTGATTAAATTTAGGGGTTTTCATTTTTTGAAGTTTCCATACTTCCCCAGAAATTTAGCTAAAACGAGGGTCCTAATTCAAACTACGGCAAAGACTGCCGTCGCTTTCGATTGCAATGGGTAACGTCATCCCAGAACCCTCCATGACAAACAAAAAAGTGTCAAAAGAGCATAAGATGGTCAATGAAAAATGACGAGCGAGCGACGTCATTTCACGCCCCCGAAGACCCCGACGACACAATAAACGGCGCGAACTATCTCATAAAAGTGTAAACGATCGCTGACAAGCGTTCCGGGGGAGACATGAAATAAAACCCCGTCCGTTTCTCGCCGCCACTATTTTCCAATAAGCGAGCAAGACAGGAAGCGCGGTAAACGGAGGAGCATCGCGATCATCGCTCTACGTCACGTGACGTCTCAATGACGTGAGACGTGACGTAATGTTGTTATTCTGTAAGCTGTCAGTCACGGATTTGCAATTTAAACGTGTTCGCCGCTATCGCGAGATCAACCCCTTCGCGCCTCCCCCGACCCCCTCGCCCCCGCGGAAAACCACTTGCTCTTCTCGGCTGGGAAGATGCGCCGCAGTGCGGATTCTCCGTCGTGGCGATTCTTGAAAGTTGGCGACACTGTTCGTACTCCATTTAAATCCATTGAATATATCAATTGCCAGGTGACGGTGAGAGGGTGAGACCAGGCTGCTTCACCTAGAGTCGATTGTTAAGGCCTGCATAGACGATCAAATTCCCGAACCAATTCCGATCAAAGTAGCATGAAAGTGTCGGGAGTCATCAGTCTGAAATTCAATAATTTGCTTCATTTTAAAATGAAAACTTGGCAGGAATGTTTCCTGTGGCAGGAAATGATGAATGACGGTACTCCGGTCTGATCTTACTTTGAACAAAAAAGTGCGGCCCGTCAAAATTTGATGGTAGATGGTGACCACCAGTCATCAGCATGTATACTTTGATCGGAATCGGTTCGGAATTTGATCGTCTGTGCAGGGCTTTAAACATGCATTTGGATAGAGAAAACACAGTGGTGCCAACTTCTAAGAATCGCCACTGACCAGCCAAACCCTCTCTCGGCAATTTGGTCGTTAATCACTGGAAAAAAAGTCGCTTGGATCTAGAGTCCGAACTTCTTGGAAACATTGACAAGAAAAAATAATCTCGATTCGATCGGGTTTTTGCTTGAATCATAAGGAAATCCGCTTAAATTAAGAGGCTTGGCTCTCGATTTAAGCAAAAATCCGATTGAATCAAAAGAGTATTTTCTCTTGTCAATGTTTTCAAGAGTCTGGACTCTAGATCCAAGCAACTTTTCTTTCCAGTGATGGATCCTTGACGCCTATTCTTAAGGAAATCAACCCAACGAAACAACAGTAGCTCTCGCCGCATTCACCAAAAGTAGTATGGTAAATGCTACCAGATGCCTGTATAGTGGGTATCTGTACCCTACTTTATCAGTGAATCAAATATATTTTGCTCACGCTATAATTTTCTAGGCTTCTGATAAAATTTTCCATATTCTTCTTTAGTGTATAGGAATCCTTCATGAGACATCTTGCAATAATTTTCATTACAATTAATTTCACTTCAGCAGAGGAAAAACTTTGATACGAACTTTACATTGAAAAAACAATGTTACGGGCTATGAAGCTATACCATCCGTTCCGGGCTCAGAGGCCGAAAGTAACCGGTACTGGAGTTGTAGCTTTGGCTACTCTGGGTACTGCACCCAGAACTTCTGGCCTCTGAGCCCGGACGGCATGTCTATACAGCCCGTAAGTACGGCTTCTACGGCCAGAGTTTTTCTTCAGCGCACGAGATCAGAAGACGGTTCGACGAGCAATACACCTCGACGGCATGGCGAGAGAAATTCGAACTGGAAGTCTCAGTTGTGAATGAAACAGAATATTACTAAGTTGCTACAAAAGCTTAAAAAAAAACCTTTTGCATTCCTCATGAGAAAAGGTACAAAGTGAATACATCAGCTCTCTTCCTCACAAACGCGATAGCGCTTTCGCCAATTTCGATGGAGATGAAAAAGCCGACGCCGAAAATATAGCCGAAGATAGGTAACTCACGAAGCGAGAAGGTAAGGTTGAGGTTCCCCCGGGAGCTCGAGTGTGAATTCGATGCACACTTACTTGTGAGACCGAAATAGATCTATTCCTCTTGTGCGCTCTTGAGCGTGACAATAAAGAAACCGTCGCATATATCCTTTGCCTCCTCGAGAGCTTTCCTGCGCACCGCGACTTGGTTGAGTGCATTTAAACCCACTGGATTTCGACCGTTGAAAACTTTCGACAGCTATGAATTTTATAAGGTTTGAGACGTCACATTAACTAGGATACTTAATTACAATAACATTAATAAAGCTCGAAGAGATATCGTCAGATCGTCTCCTTCCGGCCAAAGTATAACAAGCGTCATGCGACGTTTCAAAATTTCCGCCGCCATTTTATTTTTTTTACAGAAAAATCGTTCGACGAAGCTGTCCCAAAATGACACTGAATATTCATTTGTGCTGCCGATAAAATTCAGTGAAAGTTTCAAACAGATTCGACCAAAAAAGTCTCAGTAAAAAAATAGAATGGCGGCGGCAATTTTGAAACGCCGCATGACGCTTGTGATACTTAGGCCGAAACTTGACTATATTTAAAAAGAGAGTCGAACTCTTTTTTTGCAACATTTAAAATAAAATGCAACTCCCCATTATCGATTAAAAAATTTTTGAAGTTTTTTTTTGATGATTTTGTTGTTTCGATGTTGTGTTTAGTGGCAATTCATACCATCAAATCAAGAGGACATAAACAATTGCAACTTTCAAAATCACGAAGGACGCACCTACTTGGCCTTTTTAAATCGAAAGTTGAGAGCTTCATATACTCCGTCAATGAGGGTCACTCAAGCATGAAATACGGATTTTTTGAGGCCTATTACCGCGTCAATTATTTAGCGACTTCTTACAAATATTTCGTGCAGGTGGGGTTTGTCCCCTACGGAAGTCAGAATTTTGAACTAGGGTTTATAGACCAAATCTAAACTTTGCGATGTCGGCATATCGTCACCTTCCAGGCAAAGTATCACAAGCGCCATGCGACGTTTAAAAATTTCCGCCGCCATTTTATTTTTTTACTGAGAAATTGTTGGTTGAATCTGTTCGAAAATTTCACTAAATTTTAACGGCAGCAGAAAGAAAATTCGGTGTAATTTTCGGACAGGTTCGTTGAACAATTTCTCTATCTGTAAAAAATATAATGGCGGCGGAAATTTCTAAACGTCGCATGGCGCTTGTGATACTTTGCCTGGAAGGTGACGATACGTAAACATTTTTTGACATATTCTGATCATAATAGAATGATTGGACAATTTTATGTCAGGAACCTCAAATATAATCAGGATCCCCCCTTTCAATCCCCCCCCCCCACCAAAGAGAGTTGGGAGGGAAGAGGGTTCGGGAGGATGAAGTTCGTATTCCTTGGAGTCGATTATCGTTAAGTCCCCGCGATCCAAACAATAATGACCGAGAAACAGGCCGGATGCGGGAGGTCTGATCAGATCACCCTATATAATTCCCTCCAGAAGCTGTCGAGTACTGTAACAAAACTATGCTAGAATGGAGTTGAATTAGACAGGACAGGATAGTGGCTAGTGAATAGAGGATAATGGCCGGGAGTGCATTTAAACTGGAGCCCACAGCGGTGAACTTCGCGGCGGAACTATGATAATTCGTCGATAAAAAAACGGAGACGTGGAAGGACGAGGACTTTCATCCGTTAAAGCACACAATAGGGAAACTATGAACTGCAGACCCACTTGACAATGGCCCCAATGCTTCGCGGATTCCGGCAAAGCTGCCTCGCGTCTCCCAGTTACCTCAGCGGTGAAACACAATGGAAAGCGCGCTTAAGCTCTGGCCCCAACTTAAAGTTGGAGCGGAAATAGGAACCAAGTTCAGCCGAGTTTATTACGAGAAGTTGTGACGAGTGGACGCGAGTTCTGTTGTAATGAGGAGTTATATCTCAGCGAAAATAACTCATAGCTTCAACTTGAACAAAATTAATGAATCCGTCCGAATGTGCGACCCGAGCGGTGCGGTCAGGATATATCCGGGGCGAGGTTATCTACGACCACCTCCTAACTTTAAAATAGGAAAAAAAGAGGAAGAAAGTTGCCCTTTGTTATTAACTTCACACTCGCATGAAAATGACATTGAGAGGTTATGAAAGGGGTGATTTTACGACGCAGAGAAAATAATGATGCAGTGCTATTTTATTTTCGTCTTTTCAAATTTTCTCAGTGCTAGTTTCTTTGGGTTATTTCTTCACGTAATTTTTGATTTACGGATAAATAAAGTGAATGATGGGAAATTTATGATTTTCGAATGACTTTCTAGTGACGCTTAGCTGGGCTTGCACCAAAAGGACGGTGCGCAAACGTCAGTCAAACATAATTAAGATTGCATCGTGCGCAAAAGTTGATACTTGAATTTGTGGGCAACGATATTCACCATAAATCGTTGTTCCTCCGACGAAAGATCATAACTACATTTCAACATTGCAAAGTTTTTCCTCGCGAATTGCACTTTTACCGGGAGAATTTTGGGGATTTCCACTTGTAAATTTCAATGAGAATTCTTTGGATCTTGTGCGATAATCAGACGATTTTTTTTAAAAAAAAAAAAAATACGCGGGTAAATTCTTGAAAAAATTGTACGGCTTGAGTCAACTTTACAACCTTGGAATTAAGATACGTTCCTCGGTTCGGGAAACAACTGATTGTGCGCAAACGTTTAGCAGCCTCTTATTAGATGAAAGTTGTGAGTGACGTCGTTATTTCCGCGAATATCTTTTTGGATTCCGCTGTTGGGTTACATCAAGTATGAAAGCACATTTAGAAGAGCCAATTAATATTTCAAACTACATGTAGATGAGAAATGGAATGCATTTTGCAATTTGGAACTACAAATTCTGGCTCCTCTGGAAAAACACTTATGTGCATGAGAAAACTAATGGCACATACGTTGTTTTTAAACCGGGCTAGAATTTATAGTTCCAAATTGCAAAATGTAGTCCAAATGATATAAACCTTACTACAAGAAACAAAGCAAACTTTTCGACCGCCAACAAACTGCGATCTTTTTCAGTGCATAAGGAAAAACAAGTGGAAACATTTATAGCTCGATGTTTTAATCAATTACCATATTACAGCTAAGCCGACCAAATTTGGCATTAACATGTATTTAAAAAAACCGTTGCTTATGAAGTAATAATGTTACGGGCAAACGCCGAAAGCTGCGCAAATTGCGATGTGCCCAGCTTTCGGCTTTTGCCCGTAACAGTGACACGATTGACCACCGTCGCCACCGATAAAAGTTCCCGTGCTTTTAAATGCGAGACATCCGAGGTAGTAAACTTATTTATGGTCAAAATGTAAACGCACCTACGTCAAGGGCAGCCCCCACACCGACGCAAACAAAGGGCTAATTATACATGAGACGTATGCCGTGCAATGACGCAAACACATTGTTAATAATCATGCGTGACCCACTTATCCCGATTTGTTTACTTTCTTGAGCCCGGTATTTCGCCTGCCACCCCTGCGTCTATCCCTGCGTTACTGTTCGAAAAGTTGCCTGACTTGAAGGAAATTGGAAGGAACTTTCATAGACTAGAATACGTTGGAAAAAGTGAACACTCTTCTGTGTGTCTGACCTATTCCAGAGGAAAGGCCATTCCGCCAGAATAGACAGACGAACTAGATTTCAAGGGACATATTGAAACTGTAAAAGTGATAAGTTCTCTTAAATTTGCATGCTTTTACCCCTCTCTAACGCCGGCATAGGCCCCCCTCTTGGGGCGTTACGTAATTTAGGGATGGCTCCCTAAGCTTAGTTGGGCCCGCCCTGTCTTTGCGTAAAAAAGCGGTACATTGCGCTACGTAATTAAGGGACGGCTCCCTAAGCTCAGCTGAACCCCCTCGCTTCCTTCGCGTAAAAAAAAACCCCGGCATATTGTGTTTTTTTCTCCGTATTTTCGTAGATATGTCTACTGAGGAATTGTAAAAAATTGGAGCCTCTCACCAATTTTAGTATGACGTCACACAGATCAGATCCACGTCCTCCTTCGCCACGGGCCTGTTTCGCAAGCTAAGGTCCCCTCTTGGAGTGTATCATAAGTTACGAACACCTTTTTATGGGTAAAAGTAGTCAGATCTGATGACAATCAACGTTATTCTTGCCTGGCCATTCGTTTCAGCAGAGCGGTAATCTCTTTTTAGACCCATGCGACAACGACGCTTCCATTTCGCTTTATCCATGGGAAAGGGTTCAGGGCTTTCTCTGAAAGGGCACCTAATTCTGGAGGCGCCCGATTCAACCCGAGAGCTTACGGGACGGTCCGAAATTGCGAAATGCCTACTCGAGGGCTCCAAGAATAAGAGAGGGTTCATCTTGACGGAGTACACAGGGCTCTTTGAATGCACAGGAATAATTGAATAGCAGATTATGCGTCTCGGAATTAGTTTCATCTCATATTTAATCATCGGCCGGAACATCCGGTAGGCATCTTTGCCAGCGTGAGAGAGATTTCCTAAGATTTTTGTTTAAATATGTCGTTTCTCAGACGGAGGAACGTATTTTTCTTAACTCTAATTATTCATTTTTTCCCTGAGAACATCACAGTCGAAAAAACAACTCAACTTTTGGTGATTTTTACTTGTGCTCAGGAGCAACATCAATGAAATTTCAAGTTAGGAATGCACGAATGGTATTATTTTGAAATAATGAGAACCAACATCATCGTACACAATTTGGAATATGAGAACGAAAATGAGTCACAGCAAATTTCTAGCGATAATATTGACGAGTTCTCTTTGAAATTTTCATAGAGCATTAATGGCACAGTGAAGAAAACTTGTAGACGACACAGACATAGGATTTAACTTACAAGACGAGGGGGACGCCCAGTAAAAGGATGGTGACAGGGGATTTTGCAAAGTTTTCCTCAGTGTTTTATTTAAATATTGAAGTGTGAAAAAAATTCGCAGTGGAAAATAGAGGAACACATGATCGACATTCAGCTATCAATATGTGACATGACAAGATACACGAAAGAGAGTAAATCAAAAACTCATGAGTCATGACCTCTATCATCTATTGTTGACAAGGTTTCAAATGGCTCATAGGTTTTTTGACTCACGCCTTTTACGCATGTCAAAATTTCCAACTGATTTTGACATTCTTTATGCGAATAAAGCGGAAGTTTAAATCCACGAGCAATGCCGCAGTTATTATCAACAAAATATAAAAGCCAGGGCCCCGATCGACATTCAGCTATCAATATGTGACATGAAAAGATACACGAAAGAGAGTAAATCAAAAACTCATGAGTCATGACCTCTATCATCTATTGTTGACAAGGTTTCAAATGGCTCATAGGTTTTTTGACTCACGCCTTTTACGCATGTTAAAATTTCCAACTGATTTTGACATTCTTTATGCGAATAAAGCGGAAGTTTAAATCCACGAGCAATGCCAGTTATTATCAACAAAATATAAAAGCCAGGGCCCCTGGGTTTTTCGACTAAGGACCTTATTGCAAGTCTCAATTCTTACATTTTTCGAAATTTGAAGTAAATGTTCTTCAATAATCTGAGGAAACGCATGCCTCGGTTTGCCACGTTGCTATGTCCTTCTCATACTTTATCTTCAAGATGGAAATCTACTCAACTTTCTTTCTTGAGTGCTTCGGTGAGGTCTTGTCTCTCTTTGTGAGAAGAATAATCTTAGAAAATTATAAGTAATGATGTTGGTTTGATCCCTTCCCAAAAGTAAAAAAAGCAGAAATTTTGAAACACCCCAATCGAAATACGCGTTTCTGCAGTTTCACAGTTTCTATGCGAGGTTTCGCTACTCAGTCTGACAACAGAGGACAGCACCCATGAGGAACATCCACGGATTGTACATCCCATTGTGCCGCGTACAAAATGTACGGCTGCTTTAGATCGTATTGTGAATGCGGCCGCGGCTTATCCCTATCCTCTCCCTCACCCTTTGATGCAGTTTGATGCATATCAATTCAATTGAAAATTCGGAGTTGAATGGTAGCTGCACAGTGCACTGCCCGCTCCTTTTGCCGGTTTAAAAAACGGGGAGAGACGCGAGATTTTCGAGACAAAGAAGAGCCGAGTGACCTTATGCAAGCGGAAATAGAAAATAAGCATACATGATAACTGCATGAATGAATCTTGCTGCACCCTCAACTCCTTCTTTTATTTCTTTTCGATTTCAAAACCATTTTCGGCGTTAATTTTGCCTTGCCGTTTGCTTCCTTCGTCTGAGGTGGTTTGGACTATATTTAGACATCAGTATCCACTATTTTTGGTCCATTTTAGAAGCTCGACATGCACTGGAAAAAAAACACATTGGATCTAGAGTCCAGACTCTTGAAAACATTGGCAAGAAAATGGCCACTTGATTCAATCAGATTTAAGCTTAAATCAAAAGGAAATCCGCTCAAATTAAGAGGATTGGTTCTAGATTTAAGCTTAAATCTGATTGAATCAAGAGTACTTTTTCTTGTCGATGTTTGTAAGAGTCTAGACTCTTTTTCCCAGTGTGTGTGACAGGATTTGTGAAAAGAGACACTTTATTCCACAAATTCAAAATTGAGTTACCGATATCACTACATAGGGGAAGAAAATCTGGACATTCTGACGCAAGTTTGACCCTAAAAGCTCAAATATTGAGGGAGGTATGATGTCTTGAACTAATTAACACTTAAAGTCGCTCTAAGAAATCAATAGTTCTGTTGAAAGGTTTTTTCTCGCTTTTTCTCCTCCAAAATAAAATCAGTTTTGACAGAAAAGTAGTTAATCGGTTTTTTATAATTTCAAGTACATTCAGTTGTATATTTATAAGCTTTGGGAAGTTGTTATCAGTCTAACACGCGTTTTTACGTGATAAATACGGGAGTCCCCATTCTTTGTGTACTTTGTAAGTGTTGTGTACAATAGAGGAATCTCAAAGAAAAAGGAAAAAGAGAAATGACGTATTGATGTTCCGAGACAAAAAATTATGAAGGTTTAAGTTAAATTTATGTTAGGAATTCTGACATGACAATATTGCGCTCTTTTTGTCGGTTGAACTAAGCAAAGAAAAAATTACAAAAAGAGAAAGCTCCTCAAAGAGCAGTTGATTTTACTCCGAGTAAACCTGATAAATTGATACAATCCTTTAGAATTGCATCAATTTATCAAGTCGTAAAAGATAAAAATTGCTCTTTTGGAGATTGCTTCATGTGAAAAATGACCAAGTGTGACTATATGAACAGAGCTACAAATACTCCTAACAGAAAACAGTATATCATCAGTGCGCCTAGGCTGAGCTCAAGATCTTCTTTCGCGATTGTTTATTTTTCGAATAAACCTGTTTCCGCCCCATTTAATGTTGAGCTTCTGAGCGGATTTTCCGCGCTTTTATTTTCGTACATTGAGTACCGCTAGGAATCGAAAACTTGAAGCTAAAAACTCGAGAACTTTTCAATTTTATTTGGGCTCTCTTACATTATCCTCATCCTCCTAAAAGCTCTCCGACCCTCTCATTTTTTGTCCATTGGTATTCCGAAAGATCTACCACGCTGATTTCCATAATTTCCCGGCAATTGGCAGGTAAATGCGAGACAATTAATTAATTTTATCATCTCAAGCTCACCCGTAGTTTACCTCGATCATGCACCAATTTTCAAGTAAATTGAATTTTGCGAGCGAAAAAGCCCATCACTTAAAGTCTCAGGTGCCATGGTGTCACGGATATATGGTTTGATAAAACTGCATAAGCCAAATAATCCAATGCGCCCCATTGTTAGCTCCATTGGATGCCCTTTTTACACTCTTTCAAAAATGTACTCGTCAATTTTGGTCAATATCGTGGGTAAATCAAATTTTCACATTGCCAATTCTTTTGAATTTTACAACTTCATCAACAGGATGGAAATGCCCGATGGCTACATTTTTATTTCTTTAGATGTTGAATCTATGTACACCAATATTTCTTCTGATCTAGCCCTTGAATGTGTTGAGCGCCGGTGGAATGAAATTCAAGAGCATTGCTCCATTCCAAAAGAGCAGTTTCTATATGGTTTAAAAGTGTGCATAAATTCAACTGTTTTTCAATTTGATTCCACCTTTTACCAACAAGTTAGTGGCCTTGCTATGGGTGGCAGTGTCTCTTCGGTGTTGGCTGAAATTGTTATGGAATTTTTTGATGATGATTTGCACGCTAACATACCTTTCCCTATTTTGAATTATAAAAGATATGTTGATGACAGTTTTTCTATGGTTTGCAAACAGCATACGGGACTTATTCTTGAATTTTGCAATTCTAGAAATCCTGCCATTCAATTTTCTCTGGAAGAGGAAATTGATGGCAAAATTAATTTTCTTGATCTGTCGGTCCATCGTGAGGGTAATTTAGCTGTTTGCCAATGGTACCAGAAGCCAACTTCATCAGGGCGTTATTTAAATTACCTTTCTGTGCAGCCTGAAATTTACAAGAAAAATGTTGTCACCAATTTAGCGCAGCGAATTGTGCGTCTTACCGACCATCAGTTTCTCTCAGAAACTATAAAGATAGGGAAGAGATTGTTGCTCGAAAATTGTTACCCTAGCACTCTTGTTGATCGGGAATTCTCAAAAGTGTTGAGGGAAAAAGGAAGTGGAAAACACCAAAATTATGGTTGTAAAAAGGGTCAAATAAAATTTGACAAACTGATTTCTTTGCCATATGTGCCCCTTTTGTCGGAAAGTTTAGCAAATGTTTTAAAAAAGTATGGATTTTCTGTTGTGCATACCAAATATAACGATCTCGGTTTTTTAATGTCCAATTTGAAATCAAAAAGAACTAATGACTTGGTGGCTGGCGTCGTTTACTACGTACAGTGTTAGGATTGTGAAGTCGGGTACGTAGGACAGACATCCCAGGTACTAAAAAAGAGGCTTTCTCAACATCGATATGGGAAAGGGGAGAAGACTGCCTTGCAGCACCACCAAGATGCAGAGGTGCATCGCTTTGACTTCGGGGGGGCTAAAATTTTAGCCTCCGAAAAGCGGTATTTTCCGCGTCTTCTCCTCGAAATGATGAATATCTTGAAGCGCAGGAACAAACTTTGTAATTACCGCGCTGATGTTGATGGTCTCTGTGCCTCTTATCACCAGTTTTTCCTCCCAGAGGGAGCTGGTGATTAAATTTCCATCCTTTTTTGTAATCTTTGTCTTGTGTGCTTTGATTTTGCTGCACTGTGCCGAGTCTGTTTACCTGGTAATCACTCTCGGTCTCGCAATTACAGCGGAGCGACGGCTCGTTTTTGTTTTATTTTCCGGTTGATAATGAAATTGTTATTATTTTGAAACGTCCCGGGTTTTGTTTATTCCTTTTTCTTTATTTGCAGCCTTTTCCCCAAATTAAGTTGTTCTTTTATTCTTCAGAAAAGTTCAGATCCCCAAAAATTTGGTAGGTAGAGGGTAAAAACAAAGAACACCTTCCAACTCAGCCCTGAGGTTCGATGAGAAAGATTGGGACCGCGTTTAACATAAGGGAACCAAGCCACATCAGTTATTGCCATATAACTGGGCAATCAAATTTTACACAAGAGAACGTTTGTGCGGATACCTTCGAAACTTTTGAGGAAGTCGCTTCATACCATGGAGAAAATTCACTGAAATTTGCAGAAAAATCCGCACAACCTTTTCGGTGTATAAAATTAAATTTTCCAATGGCTGATTGTGGCTTGGTTCCTTTCTGTTAAGGCGGTCAATTTATAGGAACATTATAGCGTTTTATCTGAATCTATAAATGTACTGCATTATCATTTTCCTCCTTAGCATTTGCAAAATTAAATTTTCCAATGGCTGATTGTGGCTTGGTTCCTTTCTGTTAATGCGGTCAATTTATAGGAACATCAGCGTTTTATCTGAGTAATCTATAAACGTACTGCGTTAGCATTTTCCAATAATTAAGGATGCAAAATGTATCGCAAAATTCTCATTGCAAAATGTAGTTCAAATGTGAGTAGACTTAATGCCTTCGAATTTGCGACTTGTGCCGCCTCTTCTTTGAGGAGGAGTGCTATCCATTTGAAGGAACATTAACGTTGTATCTGAGTAATCTATAAATGTACTGCATTAGCATTTTCCAGTAATAAAGGATGCAAAATATATCGCAAAATCCTCATTGCAAAATGTAGTTCAAATGTGAGTAGACTTAATGCCTTCGAATTTGAGGCTTGTGCCGGCTCTTCTTTGAGGAGGAGTGCTATTGAGTCAGTTGAGTTGAGAGAAGAGAAAAACATTCCAACTTTCCAAAATCAAATTGACTTGACAAAAAATAATGTTGGTATGGTTACTAGATTCCTGATTACACTTGTGATGCCGGGTGTATCTATCAGTAGTTCTAGATTTCTACAGGGCACGGTTCATCACGCAGCATGGTAAACACAACCAGACGTATGACTGCTGACAGGAGTCTGGTATGCTGCCTACTAGATTTCTTAGGCATCATATATACATACATATGATCACAAATTGAGTAACCATTAGCATTCTGTTTAGTTTGTGTAAATTCATTTGGTGCTATGCAATAAGCAAGTACTCGGCGTGCATACAGTGGTGCATTATGGTCGAAACCCCAGATTTGATAAGTTTTTTTCACTTGTTTAAATAAGATCTTACGCTTGATGTGAGAGGTGGCATAGTTATTTTTCTGAGCTGGCCAATTGAATCATATTAAGTGGATAACATTTTGCAATAAGGAACCACTAAGTCTGGCCCATTTTAGAGACAAATTACATGCCATTGGTTTCCATATGTATAAGTGTTTTTACGGAGGAGCCAGAGATAGTGGTTCCTTATTGCAAAATGTAATCCAAGTGTGAAATTTGAAAGTGTGTGCAGGGATGACCAGTAACATACCTGAAACAAAGAAATAAAATCAGGATTAGTACGGTTATTGAAAGTTTAAGGAATACACGAGGGTTAAAGTGAAAGACCCGGGAAGAAGTTCGAATTAGTGTCATTCCGAGTGTGAAAAGCATTAGAGATAATCGCGCGAGCTTAAAAATGAGGCATAATTGAACTTCAAATGGTTTGTGGTCTCATGATGTGATTAGGGGGCGACCGCTGGCAAACGCCGCGCTTGCTGGCGCCCGTTAGACCATCATAAACTACAATCACAATAACATTCGTTTCAGCAAGCTTCGTGGAGGCACGAAATACTAATCCAGCAGTCGCAATCCTCCACGCAGTATTGCCGTCTCTTGGTTAGGACATTCGACTCCAAAGTTCCTGATAGAAAAATTGAAGCAATTTGGAATTAAAAACAACTCGATGGACTTCAAATTTACTAGAAAATTGAATTTGATCAATAAGAGCCGAGCAAGGTAATCGCCTCATTAAAGTCGAACGTGCTTTTCTCCATAAGTGTGGCTGGATCAACTATACCGCTGGCTAGTGCCTTTACACTTCTAGCTACTGCAACTACTCCTATGGCTGGCGCCAAAATCAGCCGAAAGTATAGTTTAGATTGTGATACTTTTTTTTCCAGCACTGGAAAAAAAAGTCGCTTGGATCTAGAGTCCAGACTCTTGAAAATAATGACAATAAAAAATACTCTTGGTTCAATCGGATTTTTACTTAGATCAAAAGGAAATCCGCTTAAATTAAGTCTTAATTTAAGCAAAAATCCGATTGAATCAAGAATACTTTTTCTTGTCATCGTTTTCAAGAGTCCGGACTGTAGATCCAGGCAACTTTTTTTTCCAGCACTGGAAAAAAAAGTCGCTTGGATCTAGAGTCCAGACTCTTGAAAATAATGACAATAAAAAATACTCTTGGTTCAATCGGATTTTTACTTGGATCAAAAGGAAATCCGCTTAAATTAAGTCTTAATTTAAGCAAAAATCCGATTGAATCAAGAATACTTTTTCTTGTCATCGTTTTCAAGAGTCCGGACTGTAGATCCAGGCGACTTTTTTTTTCAAGCGAGTGTCAATTTCGATGCAAAACTACAGACCGAAATCCTTTCCAGGAATTTTCGCGGTTCTTCCTGCGAGTCACTTGCTCGTGAGTATTGCCCTGCTTAATTTTTCCTTTAAAGTGTTCGATGCCGCACAGCTCGACAATATCGCATTTCCGTTTGTCGACAAGTCCATCAACCGGTTAACCAAGCGGCATGAGGCCTCCGCTCATGCTCCATTCGCGAAATTAACGGCCTCTGCTCTCTACAGTCCGCGCGATGAGTACTTAGCGGATAATTCTTCCGGTCCCGACTCTTTCGAATCCTCATCTCGCTCACAGTCTTCTCCGTCTCGTCATCGACTGACAAGGTTCATACACCCGAGGGGCAAATTGTCCCCCCTCTAACGTAAGGGAATTAACTCAATTTTTACTCGAACCCTAGAAAGCATGGAGTTAGAATATTGAAAAATGGAGAAAAAAACTTTATCGAGACATTGCGGCGTCATTTACGCGACAAGTTGAAATCGACGATTGAGGTTTCTGCGGGTAATGGGCCAAGTCACTCCAACTTTTCCGAAACGAAATTTTTCCGAGTTTTCATATTGACAGTTTGCTTGTAGTTATCAATGTAATATGCAAATGCATGACAGGTAACGACTACAAATAAAACTAGTCCAAGAGGAAAAAACGCGGCGGGACACACGCAGTTGTTTCCCCGTTTTATTTTTGAGAGCATGGACAACGAAAACCTCCCTGATATTGTTACTATATCCTTTGAAAAATGGGGTTTAATATCTTTAACTGTGGCTACCGGCTTCAATGGAACTACTCAATGAAAAACTGGATCTTTTTTCAAGTTACAACTTTACTAATGGCGTATCCTTTGAGTCTGAATTTCTCATCGATGGTGAAACTACCAGACCGTGTATCTCAGTTTGCGATGTTGTAGATGTCATGTCAAAATTAATTTTTTAAATGGAAAACTAACTCAACGTCAATTCTTGAGAACTTCCGTGATTTTTCTCTTCTTTGCGAAGAAAACTCTGTGAAAACTTCAAGGAATGATATTGATTTGTTCTTCTTCAAAAAAATGTAATGAGAGCGGAAATTTTCAACATCGGAAACGGAATACGTGGTTTGGAAGTTTCACCGTTGCGTCGTCATGTCAGTAATAATGAGCGACTTTGCAACCAAGCTACTGGTGACAACATTTTCGGCAAAACAACACTTAGAACACCAAGAACTAATTGGCAATACTGGACGGAGGCCCGTAAGCAATGGCAGTGTTTAGGCTAAGAAGAGGACAAGCCTGTAAATTGCCCCATACCAAGTTGATGCTTTTCAGGAATTCGGAGAATGTCCGCGCCTACTAGGCAACGTTGGGTCGTAGAGATATTGCACCGATAAAGCAATCACCTCAAACCCCCGTCATCCGAGTGCCCTCACATACCGAACATACATTTCGCGATGTGCGACTTGGGTCCGACATGGAAAAACTACTCCAAAGAGGGTGGTACACAAACGCGCAGTCGTTATAAGACAACGAAATAACACACGCAAGAGGAGGCGACTAGCGGCTATTAAAAAGTCGTGGGCTGAAATTATTTTCCTTAGATTTTCTTTCGCTAAGATAGGTCATAATTGCGTTTTGATTTTGTTTCCTTTTTCATGAAAACGAGCTCGTAATAATAGCGCATCTCAAAACAAGGATGCCAACTGTAGGTCTCCGGAAATTGCATCGAAAACGACTTCAAAATGATCATGATCTGCCTTATTCTGGTCCTAGGGCATAAAAGTGCTCAACTTTTTCGAACCATTCAGTAAATGGACCGTGTTCAGCAAAAAAGAACCAAGCCACATCAGCCATTGCCAAATTAAACTGGGCACTTTGATTTTTAACAAGAGAACTTTTGTGCGGATTCCTTTGAAACTTTTAGGGAATTTGCTTGGTACTATGCAGAAAATTCACTGAAATTTGCACAAAAATCCGCACAGCCGTTTCCCTACAAAAGAGCATCTTGTTCAGTTAAAGTTGGCAAGAGCTGATGTGGCTCGGTTCCATTCTGCTAGACGCGGTCCAAATATGAATATGCTCATAAAAAACTCATACACTGTTAATTTATTTTATTTATTTATTTCATTTTTGGTTTTTTTTCTCCCTGATTTGTTTTCTTCTTCGAAAATTATCCTCACAGCTTTGGTTTCATCCTTTAAAAGAATCCCTTTCGAGTTGTAAAAGTTGGTCATTCTCAAATCGACTGAGTCCGAAGTTCAGCAGTTTAACGATAAAAGACGCACACACGAGGGCTTTGACTTTGCAATACTCCTGGGGAACAACTCAGTGTCACGCGTTACAGTGACCCTGCTCAACGGAACAGCGACCAAAAACTTTACAATACCATTGCTCTCATCGAAAATACTAAACAATTAAGAATGTCTTCTTATGGTAAGGGAATGCGAGCCGAGCTGAATTACTCTCCAAAAGTTTGACACGGTAATAAAGCGATTAGTTCAACGAACTCGGCATTTCGCGCACGAGGCTCAAAACTGGGACATTCCATTTTGGCGAAAACGGCTGTTTGATCTGGAGGCTAATAGTTGTCCTGGACGTCTCACGGATGAATGATCTTTCGCATTATATCGGGCGCTCTGAACGCATAAAACTTTTGATAACTCCCCGGTCCCCTCCACAAGTGGGCTTGTTCAAACAGAAGCTTCGGCGAGCCAGGGATTTGTCTCTAATGGACTATCGCTCAAAAATCACATTAAGCGTATGGACAAGATAGAAATTCACTATTCACCATGTATGCGATAAATTTGCGTGTTTTTTATGCCCTGTCTTCAAAAAGTGAATTGAACAACTCCTCACGCGTATTTGAGACATTTCTTTGTCCTTTTCTACGCTCATTATGATTACATGTACACTGGAAAAAAAAACACATTGGATCTAGAGTCCAGACTCTTGAAAATATTGACAGGAAAAAATACTCTAGATTCAATCGGATTTTTGCTTGAATCAAAACGAAATCCGTTTAAATTAAGAGGCTTGGTTCTTGATTTAGGCTAGATTCTGATTGAATCAAGAGTACTTTTTCTTGTCGATGTTTTTAAGAGTCTGGACTCTAAATCCAGTGTGTTTTTCTTCCAGTGTAGATATTTTTTTTTAAACAAAATACTCCATTATTTTTACTCGAGCTACTGTGTGAGGCTCGTTTTCTTTCAAAAAATGCATTCTTAAAACCTGAAAATTTTGTCATAATTGGACGTGTTTCCTGCTTACGCTGAAAATTATTTAAAGTAAATGGGTGCAATTACAAAGGATTACACACAGGGAATTTGTAAGCTTTTAGATTCCTTGTAATTGAATACCTTTTGAAAATTAATACGCCCAATGATGATTTAGGCTTCCAAATCAAACCAACAATTTTTACGAAATTTGAACTATTACACATTTACAACTTGGGGATCCTGCAATGAGGTGAGCTGCTTTCGTTTTGTTGCAAATTCACAGTTAAGTCTCGTGCCATCTAACTTCAAAGAAGAAAATGAGTAAGAGAGGAAAAAAATATCGCGGTTAGGATATCATGGAAGTGAGAGTATTCAAACAAAGCTAGAAAAAAAATATGCCTGGCACAGTTACAAAAATAAGGTTGTTAGCGCATTTAAACGGATTAGGAACGCAATGATTTTCTGTTTCAAATACTTGTTGGATTAAAATCTCGAGTCCGAAAAATAGGTCGGTGAAAACTAGATGAGTGATCTCTAGGGCAAGCTAAAACTGTACCGTATGAAAGTATGACGTGAAACATTGCGTATACTTGACGGATGTTGCTTGTAATATACGTGATGTTCTTGGGCTAGGATGGTAATTTTTTACATGTTACCGTTCGTTACCAGAGGATGAGCGTGCAGCCGCGCAAAATTTGAGAAAATAAACAGTTATTCAGCATCGCGCCGAGGCTTACGGATCAAATCAGTTGAGAAGAGTTAGAATGTATTATTATTCGACCTCAGCAAAAGGGGAACTCATTTCATTGAAGGTTCGAGGGACATCAATTTTACAAGAATGTATTACTTTGAGTGACACTTATTGCGCGTGTTATCAATAGAATTAGAATTGAAAAATAAAAAGTCTTGCCTTTGCATGCGTGTAGACTTTTATTTTGGTTGGTGTACATTCATTTCGGACCACGAGTGCATCCTCAGTACTGTCATCACAATCTTCATGGAAACTTCACTTCACGGAGAAAAATCCCTCGGGTAGGTGAACGGAAGGGTTTCGTTGCTCCAAATTCAGGCATGGGAACTGAACGTTCAGTTCACCGGCCGCAAGGATCAGGCCGCCAGACTGAAGCCCGGAATCGGACCTCACTCCGACAAGGTGAAGGAATTCAGTTCTCCACGCTAAAATTCGAAACCTCCGGATAGGCTCAAACTTCGTTTTGTAACGGTAATAACGGTCAACAGTCGCGAGCTTTGAGAGTGAGAATGGCGTGGGCTTTGAATCCGATCGTGGAAATGGAGTGAATAATTTCAATCACAAGTGCATATAAGTATAATGATATTTGAATTTGCCGCGTGTGGTCCGAGCCGGCAACATTTGGACAGCTGGAGCTGGGTGAGTGAGAAATGTGCACCGTCTATCAATTCTGTTCTCTGTGATCATCCTCCTTTGTTATCAGCCACGCTTGTGCAGTGTCGAATGCTTCATTTTATCTCAAATCAACTCTCATATCCCTGAATAATTAAAAAACAGTGCTGAGTTTTTGTATTTGAAACTCTGAATTGTGTGTCTCATGGCTTATCAGTTACTTAAAGTACTCAGGAACGTCCATTTAGGCACCTCTTTGTTTCATCAACCTTGTGCCTCCAGGATCAAGTTCGGCACTCGTTGTAATTTGTGATTTCTATTTCTTCCAAAGCCATGGTAACGAAGTGAGAATGTTAACGTATCTATACAAAAAGGAGACTATCTTCTTCCGAATCAGTTCTACAGAGTGTGCTTTTCTCACGTAACCGAACGTCACAGATCCAGCTTGTCTCGTTCCAATGATTTTGTCTAACAATTGAAGTACATATGTTTCTCAGGTACCCACCTACAGTTTTCAGTAATCCCCTTTGTTCTTTTTAGTTAGTTTTCTTGTTTGATGAACCTGCTCTCCTGAATTTAATAGGAGTCTGATTCAGAGAGATACATGAGCCCATCGGTATAACCTCAAAACATCTTCCTCCTTAAAGAGTAATTGATAGCTGTATGACTTTTTAAACAAATTACTCAGCTGATTGCATCTTGCAGTCTCAGTATTTGTTTGAAAATTTAGCAGTGTTGATTCATCTATTTCACCCAATAGTTGCAGCCTCACTACTTAAGCTTACGCTCTTACCTTAAAGATTGTGCAATTATTGTCAGGTGCGCGCACAGTGAGTTGTTGCTTAAATGCATGTTACCTCTACATATGGACTTTCATCTTATAATTTTTGAAATGAAAATCAGTGGTGCATCTATTATTTAATGAAAGGCGAATGAAAAAAAAAAAACCAGAAAGTGTAGTGTACTCAAGAGATTCACATCCAACTCTGCAGAAACTTCATACCTTCTGATTCAATCGCAAAAATTGTCTGGTGAGTCAGTGTTTTATTTTATTCTCCGCTTCAACACTATCCATGTTCTCTGCAATTGTGACCGATCAGGATATTCTCACATTTTATTTTATTAACGACTCTAGTGCTCTTCGCAGAGAGAATTAGTTTTAGCGTACCTACATTGAATGTCTTATGCCCATCCAACTTCATATTCTAACAAGAACTAGATATTATAATAAGTTGTGCAGTTCTGTAAACCTTTCTTGATACTTAAGTTTTAAAATGGTGTATGCAGAATTTGTATTTGTATTTCATGAGAGTGATCTTTAATCAGTTCTCTTCAAGCAAGTTTACTCACTGACTTGAATAGAGATACTGTTCCTTGCATGAACCAATCATTGCTCCTGATCAATGAGGTATTCTTTTTATTTTTCAATCGTGCTCAATTCTTGTTTAGAGAGATGTGTCAAAGGCAAATAGTCAAATTAGGCATTTTATCAAATGCCTAGGCAGATAGTCAAATTTTCAGATGTTGCGAGGTTTCTTATGTTTTCACAGAGACCTCTCGAATTTCCAATATTTAAAGTGTGAAAATCCATTAAAGTATAGACTGTTATTGCCTTTCCTATTCAAAAATGCTCCTCCTCTTCAGCTGTCCAAATTGTGAAATAAGTTTATTTTCTTAAATGCTGTGTATTTTGAGATAATTGTGCAATCTAGGACTAGAAATAACTCAGGTATTTATCATTGTATGAAGCAAATTTCTACAGAGAATTCCTTCCCACATGATCAAAGCATTATTTTGTCTCCAGTTAGTAAAATAATCAGAATTTCAGTCTAAGTGATAATATTTGACCATTTGCCTAGGCATTCAACCAAATGCCTGATTTGACTATTTGCCTTCAACATATGCACTTACAACGACCGATCAGCGATTCAAAATTGGGAGGAACTGAAGTTACCTGGGAATTTAAAAAAAAATGAATTCAAGGAAAATTAGGAAAAATTAATAACCAGCTTTTTCTCTCCCTGTACTGTTTTTCATGCCTAACGCCAGATCATTTTCCAAATTAAATTTTAGGCTTCATGGCATCGATTTTGATTAAAATTTGCTGTGCTGTCTGATTAAATATTTTCAAAATTATGACACAAGAGCCCCGCTTTTGAAGGTCCGAATGTCTTTTTTAGCCTCAAATAGTGACCGAGGGAGGTCTCTTCATTTTTCATTTAAATTTCTCTCAGCTATTAAAATAAACAATGTGACTTTATTATTGCAAATTAATACATGAAGTCGAGATATTTAATGAAAGGGGGGGGGGAGAGATGATTCCAAATTCCCCTCAATAGAGGACAATATCCCATGTACCCTCTGGGAGGGATGCAAAAATCCCTGTTGGTCTTAGCAGGACCAACGGGGATTTTTGCATCTCTTCCAGAGGGTACATAGGATCTTTTCCTCTATTGAGGGAAATTTGGAATCATCTCTCCCCCTCCCCTTTCATTAAATATCTCGACATTATGTATTAATGGGCACCCTAGCCCCGTCCCCCCTCCCCCCCCCAATATCACGGGGCCTCAACAGCATCGTCAGGATACCTTAGTTCGGTGAACTGAGGACTTCAGCTCGGTGAACTGATGACTTCAGCTCAGTGAACTGAAGTTCAGTTCACCGACCTGAAGACTCCAGTTCGCCGAACCGAAATCCTCAGCCCGCCAAACTGCGGAACGTGAGTTCCGTGATCTGAAAACTTTCGTGATCCATATGAACTGTAGTTTTCAGGTCGGTGAACTGAAGTTTTTTTCTCCGTGTTGGCAGTACCATACTGTAATATGTTATGAAATTCAGGATGACCCCAAAAAACAGCCCTTATACCCCTCCTTTTGGAGGCAGAAATCAATTTTCAATGCTATTCTGTTAAACTTTACTCGGTATTGGTTAATATTCTCCTTTTGATGATGCAACGATCCTCTTCAACTTCCCTTGATCACAGTGTAAACCATATTAATACGCGGCCTCTTGAAATGAGAATCTGTTTAAGAAACAACGATGAACACAGTTGCTTGAAAAAAAGGAGCCAATGCGCCTACTGAAAACTTCAGCTAAAGCAAGAGCAAGAGATTTTTCTAGAATATGGCTAAAAAATCACGATGGCCGCATCGGGAGAGTCTGAAATACACTCCTTACCACACAATCAGCGAAAAAAATATGCGTTTTTTAAGCTTCCCGCTTCAAAAACGAAACTACTTCAAAGGTGGACCTTCCGTAAGAGGAGTCGTTCCATTCAGCCCTTGCGCACTAGGATGCTACGCAATATTGAACATGGCTGACACTTCCACACGCTAATCTTGAGGGAGCATCATGGTCTTCATCAATAGAAAAGGAAATGTAACGCAACGTAAGAAACGACTCTTCTATGTGCTCTGGCTGAAGTTTGCAACAGGTCCATACTAAAGTTTTCCGAATATTTATCGATTACTGTAAAGCCATTCGACGACGTCTAGGAGCGCATACGATGTTACTGCCGTGCCAAGGGGAAACGCCTTACGAACATTCAAGAGTTACCAAATTTTCCCGGATAAAACCATGTATTTTTGAGGCATGTCACGCATATTTTTCCTTGAAATTTTCAAATATTTTAGACTGAATTATGTGCAAAATTGTCTGAAAAATATGCGGAAATATGAACAGCAGTTTCCTTGAAAATCGTATTCTATTGGACGAAATTTGGCGACGCCAGAGGGCTCATGCGGCGATTTCCCTGAGCANAAACGGCTTAGCGAATGATAACTGGACAATACTTTCAGGAAAAGAAGATTTCTTAAAAGATGAGAGGTTAAAATCAACTGACCGGTTCCAAATGAACGACAGAGGAAAGGAATAGCCCATAGGTATGTGCAAGTAGACAGAATTATCCTTTAGAGAGACACACATTCATACATGAAACGGTAGCGAATGTTCACACTGAATAAACATATCTCGTCCGAACACTTTTTTTTTTTTGAGAGCTTGCGCACTCTAGGTATAGTTCATAGGCCTTAGTCGTGGAGACAAACAGCCACCGCTAAATGATGGGAAGATTACAACAACAGTAGAAACAGAAGTACAAAGGAAGAAACGAAGGAAGAAACGAAGAGAAACATCCATGCCACTCCACGGTGACAAGATCTGAGACCATCAAATCTTCCCACCGAGGCCGGGATTCGAACCCGGGACATCTAGGTCTGTGATCAGTTGCGCTAACCACTGGACCAACCGATGTCGGCGTCCGAACACTTGAGATATTCTTTTGAAATTACGGGAGAACACGAACTATAGAAGTAAGCAGTAAGTTCACAGATTTTCGTAAAAATATAAACTGAACGCGGAACGCTTTAATCGCAATTTAATATAGAAGATTGACGACTCCAACGAATATCATGCTTGTTTCCGTTTTGAATTGAACAGACGATTTCTAACCTTAACAGGTTTATTTATGTTGCTTTCGAACGTTTTCAAGAAAGAGAGGACACTATAAATCATACCGGGTGTATTTACATTGTCAAACGAGCCCGAAATTTCACATTTTAATTTATTTTCACGAGCTGACGCGATTGAGGCTGTTATACCGACGCCACTTTTTCGAAACTAAATAAATGTAACGGACAATGTGGCAGTTAGTGTTGAGGGAGAATTAGTTTGACCCGAAGGTGAATTTGTCTTACCACAGCGCTAATTTTACAGCTAGTGCTGTTTTCCAATTCTGGTTCGCGCTCTAGTAAAGTCAAGTCAGCATATGAAGCGAATTGATTGGTGCTTCAGTACAATAAATTAGTTCTGAAGCCTAATTTTGATTCTACTTGGCGAGAACCACCCAAATTAGTTCTCAACGCTAACTACTTTTTTTTCAGTGCATGTCACGCATATTTTTCCTTGAAATTTTCAAATATTTTAGACTGAATTATGTGCAAAATTGTCTGAAAAATATGCGGAAATATGAACAGCAGTTTCCTTGAAAATCGTATTCTATTGGACGAAATTTGGCGACGCCAGAGGGCTCATGCGGCGATTTCCCTGAGCACGGCAGGTTGGTCCTCAGCACGGGATCTAAGCACGACACGACAGTGACCGAGCGTACCGGACCACAGTGGATCGAATCAATAGGAGAGGTCGGACGAAATTGAAAAACTTCAAACGCTAATAACTTCGCTGATAAAAAATGTTGAGGTTCTAGAAGTGGTTCCATTAGTTTCCTCGTGAAATTTTCTTCTGACGCCACCCCTTACGATTTAAAATGTGACGGAATAACACCGAACAAAAAGTGAGGTTGATTTAACATACACTGAAAAAAAAACTCCGGCCGTGGGAGCCGCAATTACGGGCTACATAGAGATACCGTCCGTTCCGGGCTCAAAGGCCGAAAATTCCGGCTGCTGGAGCCGTAGCTTCGGCCTCTGAACCCGGAGCAATCGAAGTTACGGCTCCAGCAGCCGGAATTCCCGGCCTTTGAGCCCGGAACGGACGGTATCTCTATATAGCCCGTAATTTCGGCTCCCACGGCCGGAGTTTTTTTGTCAGTGTAGTGGATGTAAAAATAGTGTGCGAGAACTTGTGAATTGCGGAATTACCCACCACAGTAGTTAGATTTACATCTCGGTTTTGCTAGAGTAACTGCTGTAGCGGGTAATTCAGCATTGTTTACGTTCTCGCACACTATTTTCATGCCCAGAATGCTAAATCAACTTCACTTTTTTTTCGGTGAAACTTCAAAATTTCAAAAAATTCATGCCCGACCTCTCAAATTGACCCGATCCACTGTGCGGACTCCTGGACACGCTCGGCGACCCCACTAATGCAGCGTGAACAAAGAGAGCGGACAAAGCTTCTGAGTTGCATCAGTCGCCGGAGCTGCACCGGACCGGTCTCAACGCCACACCGGTTCGCGACTGGGTACAACTCCTCCTGGATCAAGTTCAAGCCAAATTTTCAAGGTTAGCCGCGGCACGGCTCCCCCGCCGCTCGGCGTCGTCCTCATGCCCGCGGGTCTCGGAGATCCTGGCGGATGCCATGCCCATGCCGTCGACCGTAGATCCTTCGTCGCGAGTCGCTGTAAATGGAATCGTGGATATCGGCCGCCGCGGCGTCGGGCTACGGATCGGGATTCCGAGCACGCTTTTCCCCCTGGACGGGACGGCAGAACAAAGGTTCCCGTCACGAGATCGACTCGAGAACCAACATCATGAACCCGAACATATCCACTGACCGAACCTGAGCCAAGGTGTGTATACACAGTATGGAGAAGTAACAAAAATAGACGAATTTCCACGCGTGAATTTGGTGTTTTAGTGCCAACCTCCGGTAAAACAAAAGGAAATCACCTCCGGGAATTCTGTTTCTTACACTGGAAAAAAAAACACATCGGATCTTGAGTCCAAACTTTTAAAAACATCGACAAGAAAAAATACTCTTGATTCAATCGGATTTTTGCTTAGATCAAGAACCAAGCCTCTTAATTTGAGCGGATTTCCTTTTGATTTAAGCTTAAATCTGATTGAATCAAGAGTATTTGAGCGGATTTCCTTTTGATTTAAGTCTGATTGAATCAAGAGTATTTTTTCTTGGCAATGTTTTCGAGAGTCTGGACTCTAGATCCAATGTATTTTTTTCCCTTTCAAGTATACCTAAATTTTTTGAGTAGAAATATGGTATTGTAGGTGATTTCAGGATGTCTTCTGGCCATCTCAAAAATTGAAAGCAAAATAGCTATAAATGGAACCTTCTCATCGCTGCTAAGAGTCAATTATCCTTAAACTTTTTCAGCCAGTAAACGCTGCTATCGCTAGGTCCACAGCTTTTATGAGATTCCCTTACGATCCCTAATATGAGTTATGTCTCGCTAGAGTTACAAAACTCTCCTGACTTACGGCCAACGCGGTCTACCGTATTCTAGGGATCAATTCTTACAGATGAATTTTGAGCAAAAATTCATCGGTAAAAGTTCCGTTACATCCATACTCCTCGAAATTTCCAGTTTTTCTTACATGGAAGTAGGACGGTGGATGACGTCATGGATGTTGTTTTAAACTTGCGCACATCCTCCTCTTCCGACGGAAGAAACTCCACGGCTCAGCCGCGCGCATCCGGAGCAATTCTACGCAGGCTGTGTTGCTCTCGCTCTGAGCAAACATTTCAAGCGATAACGGGCACTAGCAAAGCAAAGCAAAGGCGGGTTTCGAAGTCAATCGCGGATGTACCCGCACTGATAACGACGGATAGACATCGATCGCATAATGCAACAGCTGTTCGTCCGAGTTGGCGGAGAATCTGTCGCCCGGAAAGTAAGTGGACATATCATTTTTTCGGCTTGTCGATGGAAAATGGGTTTGTTATGTTACAAACTTTAGCTGGTGCAAAAAGAGGAAGAGATGTTTTACTGAAAAAAAAGCTCCGGCCGTGAAAGCCGTACTTGCGGGCTTTGTATACATACCGTCCGCGTACCGGGCTAAAAGGCCGAAAGCTCCGGACGCAGGACCCGGAGCGATCAAAGCTACGGCTCCAGCACCCGGAACTTTCGGCCTTTGAGCCCGGGACGGACGGTATGTCTATATAGCCTGGTGCTTTTTATCTTCAATGTTCGTGACAGAAATGGAAAATCAGGATGAGCGTAATTGGATAGTCTGAAATACATTACTAACGCCACAATCTCCGTTAGAAATATGCGTTTTTTATAGCGTGTCAAATCTTTCAAAGCGCGATATCTCGCTTAACATATAAAATAGAAAGTTGCTGTTGGACTGATCTTATTATTTTTAGTTGATCCACGTGGTCCAAGCATCAAAACACGATTCTGTGGGCAACTGATTCATTACCTAAACATATGAATTCTCCTCTCTTAGCTCCCGATGTAGATGAACTTCTTTCACACAAGAACGTCCGATTAAATCCTACGAGCGCAGCGAGCTTGTACTTTTTCGAAAGCTGCAAGCCTCTTGCCGATCGAGGGATGAAAGTGAGAACGACGTGGAAAACGCGTCAGAGCTCATTTCTCGGTTGAAGCATCGTGCGTTCCGTCTGGTCGGGCTCGGCAAAGTTGCCAAGTTATGCGATAATATGTGGATATTTCACAAGGGTTTAAATGGGGGTTGATGCTAGATTTCCGCACTATCTGGCAGCGGCTTGGTTGCGGCACGGCCGGCTGAGCCGCCACCGTCGCACAGAGGAGCGAGTCAATGGGAGATGTCGGACAAAATTCGGAAACTTTAAACGCTTATAACTCCGTTTATACGGAACTTTCAGGTTCTAAAAGTGGTTCCAGTGGTTGTCTCGTAAAATTTTCTTCAAGAAGCACCCCTACAGTTTAAAATGTGGCGATATGAACCTAAAAATTTGCAATTATAGTCACAAAGTTCATGTCCAACCTCTCGAAGTGATTCGATCAACCGTGCGTCGTCGGAGAGTAAAGTTCCGCCAACTGGCAAATCGCCCGAGCTCCCCTCCTACGCCATAATTCACGGATAGTTTTCGCGATTCCGGAACGGTGCTAACTCGGAGGAAGTTAATTGAAAGTAATGTAATACGGACGCCCCGCGCGACACCGCGGCCCGCCCGAGCCAAATCGGACTGGAGACGAGTTACGATGGCTCAATTTCATCTCATCGACGACGATCCGATCGGACACAGGGAGGTCTCGACACTCGAGTGCGGTCGTACGCCTTGGAAACTTTTCCTCTCGCGGTTCCGTTTCCCCGCTGCGCCCTTCGTTGATTGCTTCAATGGTGTACGGTCAGAGACCGTTTGGACAATTGGACTGCATTTTGCAATTTGGAACTATAAATTCTGGCTCATCTGAAAAAAACACTCATGTGAATAGGGAAAATAATGGCACATACGTTGTTTTTAAACCGGGCCAGATTTTATGGTTCCAAATTGCAAAATGCAGTCCAATTCGTTGTTTCCCCCGTGAAAAGACGTAACTCCGTTTCGATGTTGCTAAAATTGCCCCTCGCAAATCGGACATTGCGCTGAAGAATCTTGGGAATTTCTGACTGAAAATTTCACTGCTTTTTCATGAGATCTTGCGCAAAAATCGGAAAAATTTTAGACCAAAATCGAACAGGTGCATTCTTGTAAAAAATCGAATCGCTTGAGTCAATTTTACAATTTTGATATCGAGTTACGTTCCTTCGTTCAGGAAACGACGAATTGTCGCGTGCGGAACGGATTCTCGTTTTGATCAAAATCAGCCTAAAAATGTTTCACGTTGCCTGATTTTCTCTTTTATTTAACGTTTTTACAGGAAAAATAAGGGCCTTAAAAGTTTCAGTGAATTTTCCCAGGAGTGCACTGAAACAAAAGTTGGGGTCTGTATACACATACGGACCGTTTCGGGCTCAGAGGATGAGTATTCCGGGTGCTGGAACCGTAGTTTCGATTGCTCCAGGTGCCACGACCGGTACTTTTGGCCTCTGAGCCCGGAATACGGACGGCACGTCCATAGGACCCGTAAGTATGAGTTTTTTTCAGTGTACGAAGATAATGATGGCAAATCATACTTTGTAAGATGAAATCATCGGGGTAACGCAAAATGTGTAAAGCCAGAAGCGCGAGATGCTTCGGGGGGAAGGGACCGCGAAGCGGACAGGGGGCGTACCCCCAGGTATAAAATACACGAGTATAACAAAACACGATGTTGTGGAATTAGCCAGTCCCTCGCTAATTTTCGGACTTTCGCAAACCAGCCATAAAAATTGTGGACTTTCAGCGGACAGTTTAACAAGACCATTAAAATTACAGACCGGACTTTTACCGACGTTGCTGACTTCACAAATCAAGTAGGTGTACTGTTTGGGTAATTTCACTCATTATATCGTTTTTCTGAGGGAATATCGCAAAATACACGATGAAGGCGCTAGTTTTCTCTAATACCAACTTTAAAGTTCAGAAAAGCTCACAAAGTTGAAGCCTTTGTGAGGGAGTTGTAACCTGCTCGGCGAGAGCACCTATAGCATAGTGAAAAACTATCTTTTTATCAGGATCGCATGGACATTAATTGCACGGATAATCAGCCAAGTCAACCTTAACAATGAACTTAAGTCTCAGAGTTCACTTCACAGATTACTAGAAAATATTTTCAGGGGAAAAATTCAAATTCCAATTTTTCGACCCGATTGGATAGAACTCCTCGCTCTGCTGAATACTTTTCGTGCGTGTGCGGTGGATTTTTCCGATAATTCTTCCCATGTTTTCTTGATTTTTTTTGGTGCAGAACATATTCATCTGAGAGGGACTCCCTTAAGTTGCTTATTTAAAAATAGAACCGGATTAACCACGATTCCTAGTACTGTCAAGGTGAGAAGTTGTGTCGTATCGAGATGTGTGTCTTCTTGAATCAATTTCTTTCTTTGGGTCAAATTTGAAAAGAACCCAAGAAAAATTACAAATTCGTCATGATAGAGACTTTGACATTCAACGAAAAATTTGAACACACCCTAAGGTCGCTTCGAAGTCGGCGTTGGAAATTCGTTCGACTTTGCAACTGCCCCTCCGCAGTAAGGCGCCGCGACTCTTTAGTTTTTGAGACGCAGCCCTCGTTAATTAATGGAGTGAAAAGTGACTCACAACTTGCTTGGCTGCTTTTCAAAGATTTATTTCATCTCACCTTCTTCTCGCTCACCCAGTTTTTTACGCGGTACAGATTGCGGTTACCTCTCCGGTGATGCAATGAAAGTTGCATCGGGACCGGAGCAAATCATTCCGACTCTCGACTTCAAAGTTGAGGTTAATTTATTCTCCACCTTTTAAGACTCGCGGGAAAGTATACGGATCCTTCGGGTCATTAAAAATGCCATAACTTGTCCGCGAGATATGAAAGTTTTAATGATGTCTATTATTTGGACAGCGCAACAGCGAACGAAACGTCTACGTTTAAGTTGGGATTTTGGAAAGGCAGAAGAATCCTTGTTTAGATGATTGGTTTCTACTGGTATTAGGATTAATCACAGACGATCCAACCCTTCAAATCGGGGTCGGATCCGAAATTTGCCCACATAGACCTTATTCTGCTCTTAGGATGTGTTGGATGATTCGCTAAGCATTTGTTTTGCTAAAAAGCGCACCATCTGTGGGAAAAATTAATACTTAAATCAAGAAAATTCATAACTAAGTATATCCTCGTCAGGAGTTTGAGTTTTTTAGATCGGGAATAAATAATCCTAAGAGATAAATGGAACGCTTCTGTCAGTGTATGGGCATGAAATTACTCTTTAATTGAGTCAACCTCTCGAGATAGACGTAAAGGAAATATGGTTATTTAATGGTAGGCAAATGTGTGTCACCAGTCAAATTCCATTCATTCACTTGACTGTGCATCAAATTGACAACGAAATAAAGCAACTGAAGGTTAAAAATTGCGTGCTGCTAGCTTTTGTTGCCTTAGCGCAAAGGACAATGATCTTCAAGTACGCTGATCGTTTGCAATTATGGGTGGACTAAAGCTGAATCCGCCTGACTACATCAAGCGTTGCCTGACTTCGTTGCCTCTTTCACTTATTGGACAGAAAACTACGGAACATTTTGACTTGAAATTTTGCGAACATATTCTTCCAATATAGAGGGAATTCACAGAAAGTTTTGAGGCTTCCTTTCTTTTTTTTGTTTCTCGGTTGAGGAAATAAATCATAAAAGGGAATTCGGCGACGTGAGATAGAGTTAAGTTAATTCCGGTTCAATCCGTTCAATTATTATGCATCATTTTCGTAAAAAGGCATATTTAACCTATGAAGGATCTAAATGTCCCAATCCAAAATCCAAAACGCCCATTCCAAGAATTTGGCCGTGCTGATCTTTCTGGAAACAAGCAGAAACGAACTTTAACTTCTTTCCGGAGGCATCCTGTGCCTTACTCGTCGCTTCTCTGATGTAAGGGCGTACCTCAATTTCCGCGTGAGCCTTCATCTCCGTATAACTATGATTTCCGGGGCTCATGAGGGAAAAGAGATAGGCCCTTACGTCGTCGTACTGTGCGAGAGCCGACTAGTGAATCCGCGGAGCTTTTCTCTCTTGGTCGTCCCTGCAAATGCTTAACACCCTAATGAGCGTCCGCCGGCCTCCAACTATTCGTCACGTTCTGATGATACCGTTGCCAAGGAAGTCTTAATTGATGCAACAATCCGCATTTGTAATGATTGCTTCAGCACCCGCGCACCGCTGCCAAATCCTCTCACTCTGCGACTTGGCTCATAAAATGGTAAATAACATAATACGAAGAATTGCGAAAACTTCGCTTAAAGAGTCGGTTCCTGTTCAATTTGATCGACTTCAATCTTGGTTAAGGAGGAAACATTCTAGACGGCAAATTAAAGAATAAGATCAAATCATTGTTCTTAAAGTGTATTCTCGAGTATTCCCATTCTAAGCCCATACTACATATGGATTACATTTTGCAAGAAGAAACCACAATCTCTGGATCTTCCATGAACGAACGTACCTGCACAGGGAAACCAATGGCATATACGTTGTTTCTGAAATGAGGCAAAAATAGTGGTTCCATATTGCAAAATGTGATCCATACATATAATCTGTACCACAATATTGACAGGAGTGAATTGAAAATTACGATCTTCACCATATTGATCATTTCGCTGATGAGATTTTGTACCTAATTCCCTCTATTTCCATTCTGAGCTGTAACAACCATCTACGATTTTGGTTGATGTACAACGCGATCAAAAACTGCAGCCAAATGTAAATGCACAAATACGCAAATACGTCGGCAAATGCAATCACTGTGGTTTAGTCTCAGTTCTTGAGAGCAAAATTTAGCATTTTACTGGCAATCTGCAAGTGAGGCGTTGAGTTCACTATTAAGATGCATCGGGGAGAGGGGAGCGTTAACAGAGATATCCGTGCTAGATTGCAAGGATAGATTTGAATGCTGCGAACATGATGTCACATGATCCGAAATGGTGATAACGTAACATCGGTGTAATCATATTGGTACGTGTAATGTGAGCTGGTAGAGGTGCCGTGATTCTGGGGCCAACAAAAATCCATCCAAAATTTAAAAATGTTTTGTAAGAGGATATTTGTACATACTCTTGGCTTGGTTTCAACTATTACAGCAACGTTGCATACAAGGTGGTTCAGGATTAAGTTCAAATAATTCGGAGATCACTTTTAAGTGTAAGTATCAGACAGATCTGTCAAAAGAAGACTTACTTGAAGTGCTCCATATTTTTTTGGAACTCCTTTGTACTGGAGCGGGCCCATTCTTTGGGAAATAAATTATTTTGTATCATTTGAGAAGATACGGACTATTTTTGGACTTCATTATGCAATAAAGAACTACTGTATCTGGTTCATTGTAGAAACAACGTAAATATTGTTAGTTTCCTTTGTACAATAACTAATTGCTCCATTCGGAGAAATTATCACCTGTCTTCGCACTCGTTGTCGTTAGAGATAAAAGACCCTCCACTGGTATCATGGCCATGGAGGAAGCACTTACTTTCGGAACTTCAACATTCATCTGTTGACCTACCTACTAGATGGATGCTTAACAACGGAACAAGAATTTCCTTTTGCAAACAAACCAAAGTTTGGGAAACTTGTTCGGCTCATAACGTCATCCAAAGCTCACCAGTCACCGGGTAGGTCCTTGTTGACTGTTATCACGTATAATTGTCAATGAGGAAGTGTTGAATCCCCGAGAGAAAAAGCTTCCACCCGTCGCCAAGGGACCAGTGGAGGGTCTCTTGTCTCTGCCACTCGAAAGTCCAAGAAATCCGATTTCTGAAATCGTCACCTTCCGGCCAAAGTATCACAAGCGCCATGCGAAATGTCAAAATTTCCGCCGCCATTGCACTTTTTTGCAGAGCAATTGTTCAATGAAGCTGACCAATCACTGAATTTTCTTCGTGCTGCCGATAAAATTCAGCGAAATTTTCAAATAAAACAGATTCAACCATCAAATTGTTTGTAGAAAAATAAAATGCACTGGAAAAAAAAAACACATTAAATCTGGAGTCCGGACTCTTAAAAACATCGACAAGAAAAAGTACTCTTGACTCAATCAGAATCTAGCTGAAATCAAGAACCAAGCATTTTAATTTAAGCTGATTTCGTTTTGATTCAAGCAAAAATCAAGAGTATTTTTTTCTTGACGATGTTTTCAAGAGTCTGGACTCTAGATCCAATGTGTTTTTTTTCCAGTGTGGCGGCGAAAATTTTGAGACGTCGCATGGCGCTTGTGATATTTCGGCTGGAAAGTGACGAAATAAGGAAACTCGTGTTTTGGGAAGGCGATCTAGCAGCTGAGCGTGAGTCGGCTCCAGCGGCTTCTTCACTTCTTTCACCGACTGATGACGATGATGATGACGATGACTCGCACTGACTCGATCCATTTCACCGGAAAGCGAATCCTCGCACTATCGCGACCGCGACCGCGGCGACACTCCGGGCGGGCGGTGGCGGCGCGAGGAAAAAGAGGAAAAGTGGAGTACACGCGTGGGAAAAGTATAATAGTGCATGAAATGAGGCTCGGCACCGATCCGATAGCAGGAATCGCGTGAGTACTACGGCCGACCGACCGACCGCCGCGGCCGGACGTGTGGAAAAGAATCGGCGACGAAATTCACAGTCGACGAGTTTTTGGTCCATCTCTTCGGCGGTAATTACGACGGAGCATTCATTAAAACATAGACAGAATATGTTTTAAACTCCGCATGGACGACTATAGGAATACAAATAACTTATTGTATTCTTCCAACCGACTTTTCCTGCAATATTGGGTCATCACGATCACATTCAGAGGATGTTAGTTTCATCGAATTCAGTGGCGTGGCGTGCTTTGCGATATATCGATCGATACGCCACTCAAACCTATGAAAAAAGATCGATTATTGGGGTGTTCACAGCGAACACCTTAGTAATCGATTCTTTACCATAGCTTCAAATGGCGATATATCGATAATCGATCATTCACGCCACGCCACTGATCGAATTTCAAAATGTCTTCACTTTACTCTTAATTTTTGGACATATTCCATGACTTTTTCTTGACTTCTTACATAGAATAAAGAAAGAGATTAATTTAAAAACAGAAAAGCAAAGTTTGAAGCCCCGCAATTGTGTGTAGGACGTTGAAAGTTGCAAAAAACTCAAATAAAAATTTGAGCGCAAGAGCGGTGCTAAATCCCAACTTATGCAACTTGTCTTAAAGTCAACAACAAAACATGTTTCTACGGGGAAAATCAAGTAAATGTTACTGGACGTGTCGTTGCGAGGGTCATTGAAAACACGAAGATTACGATGAAAGTCACTCGTCCTTCGGGCATCACGCTGGACTATTATCGTGCTTTTTCACCCCCAAATAGGCAATTCACACGGGTGTATCTCTTACAGGCTGCAGACTTTTGCAGGTTTTCATTAACTTTCTAGCAGTGGCGAAGCTTTTCCATTTGAAGCGGTGGTAGAGAATAGATCATTAAGGTGATTTCGAACACTCTGTTTATCGATCCTTTCCGATAGGTTAAAATGGCACATCAATTGATAAAGTGTATAACACGCCACGGTTTTTCAAGAACTTGTCACCCTCTTGGAAGGAAGCTATCCTCGCAATGGAGATGTTGCATGTGTGAGGAATTTGCGATTTGACCGTTGATTTTTATGTAAAAGTTCCCGAAAAACACGACGGTGCCACTGGTTTTCTCTGAAATCATCTCCCAAGTTCAAAAACAGCTCTCGAGTTGAGGCCAAAATGGAGGGAATATCCCACGCTATCCCGAGAGTCCACCTCTACATCAAGAAAAACTCTCCATGCAAAGATAGGGAGCAAATACATTGACAGGGCTGCCACTTTATTTGGGGACTCCAAGACTGAAAACACGGCAACCCTTTCAAGGTATTTGCTCCCCACCTTAGCATGGAGAGTTTGTCTTGATGTAGAGGTGGACTCTCAGGATAGCGTGGGATATCCCCTCCATTTTGGCCTCAACTTGAGGGCTTTTTTTGAGCTTGGGAGATGATTTCAGAGAAAACCAGTGGCACCATCGTGTTTCTCGCACACGACAAATCGCAAATTCCTCACACATGCAACATTTCCATTCCTCCGAAGTACCCGATTTTCCCACAACGAACGACCATCGAGTAAATTGGCCGTACGATGGGTCATCGACTAGGACACCGCACGACGCGAATCGAAAGTGATCGGTCGAGACGGAAAGCGGACCGAAACCGAGGTTTCTTTCGGTTTCGACCCTACAACTGCGTCTTGAGACGGGTAGAGGGAGAGAGGAATGCAATCCATTCGGATCGGAGTTGCTGCGAGAAAATGAAGCTGACAATGAGGGGAGGAGCAGCGACAGATTTGTTTTCACTCGACACGTCTCATCCGCGAGATGAGAAAAACGTAGCGCTCGGCCGCGCGCCTGCCGCAGTGAAACTGGCCAGCCTCCAAAAACGACGACTCCGCGTGCGGGATGCCCAGTTGAGAGGGCCGGGTTCGATATCCTATGTGTAACATTCGAGGAGTGGTCCGAGGCAGGGTACCTACTAAAATTTGATTTTGGATCCCTCTGATATTTTCCTGATATTTTAGACAATATTTCCTGATTTTATGCGCGACCAATGTCTAGTCTTTATAGATTTTTCTAGATCATTCATCGTGATGAAAATAAATGTTCGCGAGAAAATTGGATAAACAGTATGAGAAATATTTTTGCAACCATAGGTTCATTTGGTCTAAGCTTAAAGTTGTTCAACTTCCGCCCTTTTTTCTCAAACAATTAGTATAAGTATGCTTCTGTTGCTCTTCTGCGTTTCCTTTTTTTCCGTTCACCTACCTTTTTCTCTCTTCCTTTCCCTGTCCCTACTTGACGTGCGGAAAACGTCTGTATCCGTTACTTGCAAAAAAAAAAGTGACAAGCTCACGGAGCGGAACAGCGCGACACGAAATGGTGCAGAACTGAGAACAATTGATCGATAAATTACCGCGAAAATACATTAGCATACATTCGAAGCGAAATTTTAAAAAAAAAAACTAGTGAAATATGACAACGAAGCTAACGATGACTGTAATGCAGACACGTCTAGAGCGATTCTAGACTTTGCAGCGTGAGGCAAAGGTCAAAACCTCATTCCTAAATCGTTGAACTCTCTTCGCCTCTCCGCGAGCTGGCGACCTGTCAAACATTATAGTTGAGGCATACATTTCTTAAATGATGAAAAGCGACTTTTCAGACCTCGCTGACTGATCTCGTAAGTCAGACTCCGTCTGCTGGCTCCTCGCGAGGATTTATGAGTTCCCTGCTGCGATCCAACCTTGTTTCAGCTGAAGTGAAAGCAAATTGGGAGAGGATTTTAGTAAAAGTGACGAATAAAAAATAAAAAAAACAGAAACTTCCAGCCAGTTCTATGCATTATATAAATTTTGGGAGACCGAATCTGCCGTCTGAAGAAAAAAGCCGTATGAAAATTCGAGAGTTGCCTAAGTTCCTCTTATGACATGTGTATTCATGGGATGATTTGTGAATATTCTCTCTTAAAATTTTTAGATAATTTAGATCCGGTCACAAATAAAGTTGTCTGCAGTAATCAAGGAAAAATTTGTGCATAATTTCCCTGAATATTCTTATTTAATCCAAGGAAATTTGGCAACATCTGAAGGTTCATGCGGCGTTTTCCTTCGCACGGTAGAAATGGTGACGTCAGATAAGGGTTGGTCGTTGGCCCCTCTGGAAAGAAGCCCTGGCCTAAGCAAAAACCGCATAACTCGAATGGAGTCCTATGGTAGCTAGTCGGGTTTTTACGCTTAGCACAACTCGACATCGAAGCCATAGAAGCGCTGCTAATTCACGCTCGGCGAAAAAGCCGACAAGAGAGAGGGTTCTAATCCACACGCGCGTTCGTCTTGTTCTGCCGCATAGTAGCCAGTATGATGGATGATTAAGGGTTATGCTCAAAATTAGGAAAGTCAATTCAATCCAACAAAATAAGGCTGACAAGACAAGAGGATACAATGTACTTCTTCTCGCAGGACTTCATCCTTTCAGATCCAGACTTCTCGAAAAGTGATAAAAACATAAGTAAAATCGTTGTGGCTAACTTAAGTAATGAAATGGTTGTAGATTGTACTGGATGAAAGTAGGAATGCGAAAGTTGCCTAAGCACTCACATTGATTTTGACATTTAAGAGGGAGAATCAGATGGACCCCTGGGCAAGGTATGAATTAAACCGCCACGCAACATTACTAATTTTCAAAATTTCAAACGTAATAAAAGATTCTGGAACGATATGTCTAAAATTTGGAGGCACGTGGCAAGCATGTTTGACTGAATTGGGATAATGAATTGTGAGCAGGAGTAGATACATTTCATTTATTTGAGAGGATATATTTAATTCCAACTTTTCAGCTAATCTCATATTGATCTCCTGTATGTGTGCCCGCGCAGTCCCCCGATTTAACATTGCGTAAACGTCCATCAAATTTGAAGCGCTTACGGCAACAACTTTTACTTTTGAGTGACGTAGCGCGCAAGCTGTATATTGGGGTGTATGAAGTAGAACACAGGGCACTGGAAAAAAAACACATTGGATCTAGAGTCCAGACTCTTAAAAAACATCGACAAGAAAAAGTACTCTTGATTCAATCAGTATCTAGCTTAAATGGACTGCATTTTGCAATTTGGAACTATAAATAATTCTAGCCCGGTTTAAAAACGACGTATGTGCCATTAGTTTCCCGATGCACATGAGTGTTTTTCCAGAAGAGCCAGAATTTATAGTTCCAAATTGCAAAATGCAGTCCAAATCAAGAACCAAGCCTCTTAATTTAAGCGGATTTCGTTTTGATTCAAGGAAAAATCCGATTGAATAAAGAGTATTTTATCTTGTCAATGTTTTCAAGAGTCTGGACTTTAGATCCAATGTGTTTTTTTTTCCAGTGGGAGATGAGAAAACTGAGAAAAAATACGAAAAATGTATGAGAGAGAAGCTATTTTGAGAGAGGTATGGCGCATTTTTTGCAAATTGTATGGCAATGAGAAAAATTGGATACATTACAACAGAGAAAACGACTTACAAGTTTCACAAAGATTTCCATAGATTTTTAAAGGCTGCGAATTTGAATTTTTCATATGATTCCTTCAATTTTCTTGAATTTTCCATGAATATAGTGACTACTTAAAAAATACTTCTAGTTTTTTTTAGATAATTTCCGATGTTAAATATCCAGTGCCTGCCTTTAAAAATGAAAGAATATAAATTGTCTTTTATTCAGAATATTTGGCCATGACTTTAAGAATCTCTTGTGGTATTCTTGATTTAAAAAATGTCTACGGCTCCTAAAACTCAGAATGAGCTCCACGTCTAGTCGATTATAAGCCGCGGATGTTTCTAAGAGCATCCTATTATTCCGAGCGAAACACGGACCTCGGGCAAAAAAACGGCCTATTCTGACCAAGGATGACCGATTATTCCCCCAAAATCCCGCCATTCATCGGCGCCCCTCCGACGAAAAGGCATACCTTCATTTAACATGAACCCTGCTCAACATACGAATCCATGCTTTTTGGGACTCGTGTGAAAATCGAGATACGCCCTGACTCCAGAGGAACGACGTCGTAAGAAACGCCGATAACCGTTGAGAGACGCGGTCGAAATACGAGCGTACCAAATAAGTGGACGGAAAAACGAGCGAAAAAACAGGGGAAATTGGCTTTGCGTGGAGCGGAGCATGCATGCAAATCGTGCGAACATCATCTTCATCTGCTCGCATGTAAACGTAAACGGGACCGAGGATTCTTCACTCTTCTCCAGGCGAGCGACCGAAACAATGGCAAAAAACTGACCAGGGCTCGCTTGAGTGGTCACGCCGGGGGAGGGGAGGGGGTTGGCTGATGGGGACTGAAGAGGGGGGCGCTAGCGGTTGAGTTAATGACCTTAAACACGTCTGACCACTAATGAGCTGCATGGGATTCTCGTAGCAGTCGCAACAGCCGGCAGATGGCCATTGGCCCTATCTCTATCCACTTGGACCAACTTCGGACTGTAACAGTTTTGGGTGTTGCACTGGATGATGGCATGCTGCGATTCTGGAAGAAAATGTTTGAAGCCATCATAATCGCGCATTCAGGGTGTCTACTGGCACAGGCTGATCAGAATCAGAAATAAGTACTTTTACAGTACTTATTCCGTAATTTATCAAGAAAATTCAGTGTCTCCTCCAACAGAGAAAATTCCGTGCTTTTCGAGTACCTCCATTTGACGAGATTTGAAAAATTTCAAAAATTTGAAATTGCGACAAAAATGGCATAAAATTAAAAAAAAAAATTCCGGACCTTTTTGCGGAATTTTCGTACTTTTTCAGTACTTCCGGACCGACCTTAAAAAATCAGTACTATTTCCGGTCTTTCCTTACTTGTAGACACCCTGCTGTAGATACTATAACATCATCTGACTCTCTATGAAAATCTTAATTTTTTAATCAGAGCGGAAATTTTGAAACTGAGCCTCCGGCAAGATGCATGCTTTTCCGGTTTCGTGATTGTTCCGCTTGATTCGTTCTTGTGCCGGCGAGATTTTTGGAGTTCTCTCAGTGCTGCGATCCCATTTGCTTTGCGGCGATGCGAGTACCCGAGTGCACAAGATTCGATTGGTGCGCCCACTGCTCCCGCCGCGATCTAATAAAGCAACGCTTACACAGACAGAGCGCGACGCGTAGCCGATCGAAGCGCGAGGTCAGCCGCGCGGCAGGTTCAACGCTTTAAAACATGGGTGTTTCCAAAGGTGCTTGCGACGCAAATCGCCTTTTCAGAGGCAAAATACAGGCTAAAATTCAGTGCGCGCGGTCTCGCGAATGGGTGCAGGCGCGGTTGACTTCCGACCGCCCGCGCTCTGTGGAAACGAGGCTCAGCGCGACGGTGCGAGCGACGTGTGGCGAAGTTCTAATGCATTGCTGCTTGTAATTTTCAAGCGCGCGGCTATTTCCGGTCGGTTGAGCCGGAGCCCTCGGGAATGTTAACCGTTGTTGCCAATTTAAGGTGTTGGAACCCCGTTTTAATACCGTGAAATGCGCGAATTGACGGGCGAACCACTGAGACGGCCGTGGAACCAATGAATGTACTTGCATCTGGTCGCATGGAGACAGCTCCAAGAAGATGGGTGGCTACAGAAGTTAGAAAATGAACAAAAGACAATTTATACGGCTTTTATACTACCCTGTTTAAATACACCCGCGTAGGAGAAGAATACAACTTTATCCTTTCTTACCTCCCAGTTTGCATTTTGAATTTTCCAGGAAAATAATCAGATAGTAACTCTTGGTTCATAACTCTTTCTTGTAGAATAATCTTTTGAGTGAAAAACATTTATGGTATGTTAAGAAGGCTCGAACATATCGTGCAGTATGATGAGTTTTCAAATTGATTAAAAATCCTTTCATTATGTATTTAAAGTAAAATTTCGAGAGCCACGACTGAACTAAATCAAATTTTCAGTCATTTTAACAGACATCTACTTGAGACATCCAGCATTTTTGAACATTAAAAGACCATTTGACAAGACATTTGATGATGTAAGATGTCTGGACCAATGAGAATCGGATCTCCAGGTATCCACACATATCTCTTTTTAAAAATATCCTCGATGGACACTACTGAACCTTCGGTCATCCATTGTAAACTAACGTCTACCCGAACGATGTCTTCGTAAGATGTGAAAACAGGGACGGGTAGCGAAAATTTGATTTGAATGAAAGGAAAAGATTGAGTCACTATACCCAGACAAGTTTGAAACATTAATATACCTGCAAGATTAAAGCATCAGGAATAATCCTACTGCACAACTCAGCTGAGATGTTAAGTGATTTTAATTTTACACTGCATTCAATCCAGTCAGCACGTGTAACATTCGTGATTAAAAAGGAAGCAGACAAGTGGTAAAAGAGAAAAAAGAAATGAAATGGGCTGTAGGTAAAGCCGCGAAAATATTATGTACATACATTTAGTGCTTGCTCGGGTTCCGAACGACCAGGACAATTAGTTTCATTATCTTAATTTGAAACTCACCTGAAACAAAGAAGAGAGCAAAACTTGAGAATTGAAATAAATTTAACGAATTACAAGCAAAAACATAAAAAAATGAGTCAGGATTACATATGAAAATTATTGCCAAAGGCCATTCCGTTTATCGTGATGAAATATATCTCCATTCTGAGGTTCAAATTTAGAATGCACAAAACTTCTGGTGCTTTTTCCTACCGTGCAAGAAAAATAGTGGATTGCTGATTTAACGAATCGGAACGGAGAGAGAATTGTTAAAAAAGTGACTGCAATGTTTCAAACTGGCCGATGTTAAGCCATCAGGCACTTCCGGCTTAATGCACCCCCTAGTCTAGGGGAACTGGCTTTCTCAGTTGTTTTAAGAGGATGTTGTATAACGTGATCTTTGTAAAGTCTTACTATTTACAGCATCTAAGATAGTATTTGTAAATCATGTTGTAATATGTATGTATGAGCTGCTTTTACGGCGCGCTAGGGCGCTCTGCGACGCCTATTCTCCACAGGAATCTGTCATGGTAGAGATCCTCCGGAAGGATCCTCCATGTTGTAATAAACTGAGCAATAAAAAAGAAGTTTCAAAAGTACATTTTACAATGCGGGGGTGGTTGAATTGGCATTATCTTTCTGGTAAAATCTACATGGAAACATTGCAGTCACTTTTTTAACTACGCAATTGTTAAATCTGATATTTATTATGTTCCTTGTGTGTGTCAACTTTGATTGGATCTGACCCGAGTCGGTAGATTTTTAATTTTCCTGTATTGGCGCCAAACGCAGATGTCCCGTAATTAAATCTATCATTTTCCCCTGGCGGTCATAATTAATCAAAAACCTTTCGGAGAAAGCGGATTGTTCTACGCACAAAAACGCACTTGAATAAAACACTTTGCGGAACAGCGGCCTTTGTGCCGTTTACCTTGAAGTGGGGAGTGAGCTTGAAGCTTCCGAGGAAGTGTGACGAAGAATTTGGTGCTGTCAAAAGCGTTCCTTCATTGGGTTTCCTTTTGATAAATTGTCCGGGCAGTTCCTTCCGCGCGATGAAAGAGTGGCTTCGGAAGTTCGGCGAGGGCGCTTGTNGCGTCGGAGGAGTGCAACAATGACGATGCCCGGGTCACGTAATTTGTCTCGCGAAAGACAAATGGCAGAGGACACCCTTTGATAAGAGGAAAAATAATACTCCTTTCCGTCGCTTATTGCCCCGTCGGTTCTTGATGGAGCGACGTTTCGTTTGGACTTTCCGTTTTGGGAGCCAGTTGACAAGATACCGTTTGAAACGATATCTTTCATGTTTCGCTTTCAAAAATTTCACAATAAGAACGATAAGCTCATCAAAACGTTTGAAAATCAAGAGTGAAAAAAAAAATAATTGTTCAAAATCGGTGTCTGGTAAGACGATGAAACTCGGTAACTTTTCGTTTCAGAGGTTCAAATTAGACCTCGTAAAATTGTTCAGCTTAGATCACAAGTGTTATTTGGACCGCGTTAAACAGAAAGGAACCAAGCCACACCAGCTGTTTCCAAATTTAATTGGGTAATTCAATTTTTTACAAGAAAACGGTAATGCGGATTCCGTTGCAAATCTCAGTGAATCTTCTGCATGATACGAAGCAAATTCCCTAAAACTTTAAAAGGAATCCGCACAAACGTTCTCTTGTAAAAAATTAAATTGCCCCGTTAAATTTGGCGATAGCTGACGTTGCTTGGTTCCTTTCTGTTAAACGCGGTCCATTTGACAACGAAATGATAAGCGAGATCTGCATTTCGGGGTCCGCAGTTAGGTTCGGGTTGGATAGGCAACTAAACAATCGGCGTGGAAAAGCATGTGGTATCGAACCAAGCTGAAGGCGCTTCGCTGTAGCGGAAGTAAATTGCTCCGCGACAAAGCTGCCGGCGACGGATATAGTGTGCAAAGCGGTTGGTACTCATTTAGAGGACTTAAACCTATCAGCTGCTTTGTTCATTCTTTAGGTGCGTAACCACATTAACACGTTCTAACTCGTCAAAAACTGAACTTCAAGAGACTTGAAGTTATTTTGAACACAGATTCCTTTTCCGAGGACCCTCTCTTTAGTGTGCGATTGTGCAGACAGCTTTGAGCTTTCTTTGCTCGCACAGCGGAACTGAGGTGGAAAGCAGTTTTTCTCGTCGCGTGCTCGTCGTGACGAACTTGTATCTGTCACTGACACTGCGAAGCGTGGCCTTGAGTAATGAGTAATGTCTGCGAGTGAGTAAGACGTCGCCCATGAATGAAACCGCATCGACCAACGAACGTCCATTGACGAAACGTCAATGACGTTCGAACAGGGAACCCCGTTGTCGCGTCAGTCGGCGCTCACTCTCCCATTTCCGCACTTTCTCGATTTCCTATCATATTTTCCTTCATGGTGATTTGTAACACGTGAAATGTCTTGAGCGAAGGGTTTGCTTTGAAACATGTAAGAAAAAATGAAACTAAAATCATGTTCGAAACAAGCCAGTAGAACACAGCAATAAACTATGAGCAAATCTGACTAGCATTCTGATATTTAATGGTATTTTTGCATTCGCAGCGGGGTCTAATCGATCCAACTTTGTTCTAAATTGCATGATCCATAAAAAATTTACTCAACGGTCTCACTATCAAATAATTAATCATGCAGTGGTAGGTTGCTAGATAAGGTTGGACACCACGAGTCATAATACATGCTCCTGCATTGATTCCTCCACTGGAAACGGAATCAATTTGTAGGGACTTTACAACTTTTACACGAAAAAGAGAGATCAACATTTATGTCCGCGAGCTCGAACCCACAGCAGTTCCGGGCAGAACCAAGCAGCTCGTTCGAAGACTAAAGTTTGCCCGAGAAGAATGTATCGATATAAATTCAAGACATCGCGATGGAATAATTTTATCAATGTTCCGCATGGTTCTTTCTTGTTTTTCTGAAAGTTAACACTTTTCTAGTACGTAAGAGGAAGCAAGGAACTTTCGTGTTACACTTAATGCTCTTTTCTTTACCAAACGATGAGTTTGTTTTCCATGCTCAATTTGGCCTATTATGCGTTCGATTTCAATTGCGAGTTAGAAGTTTGACTTTACTGATCTAAATGTAAGTAATAAACGTCAGTGTCTCATTTACGAGTCCATGCTGGAAAATTCAATACATCCGACGTGTTTTCATACGGACTTTTAATGAGAAAAACGTCTAGCGATGCTTTAATTTCATCTCGACTGGAGTCCCATGTAATGTGGGTGCGCGCTTCCCGGAACATCCGGATACATGGATGACACCATGCCGCAAGGTGACAAGGATCAGAAATGTTGACACTCGATAGCGTCGCGTCAGCACCGCGATGTGTCACGGCGTCCGTCGCGGTCGGCGCGTCGTCATTCCGCGGATTGAGACGTCGCGTCGGCGTCTGCGTCGCGACGCCACGCTCATTCATCGAGTCACCTTATCAGGAACGCGGAAATCGGCGTCGTCATTGCTATGATCATCCTTTGTGCTGCGCTGTCGTTCTCCTCCTTCGGCCCACTTTGTTGACACTCGGAACCAAGGTTGCCAAATCTTATACTCCGGAGCATACATTCCTGCGGTGTTTTCCTCGGAGAACGCACTGGAAAAAACACATTGGATCTCGAGTCTAGACTCTTGAAAACATTGACAAGAGAGACTCTTCATTCAATTAGATTTAAGCTTAAATCAAAAGGAAATCCGCTCAAATTAAGAGGCTTGGTTCATTGGATGTAGAATCCAGACTCTTGAAAACATTGACAAGAAAAAGGACTCTCGATTCAATTAGATGTAAGCTTAAATCAAAAGGAAATCCGTTCAAATGAAGAGGCTTGGTTCATTGGATGTAGAATCCAGACTCTTGAAAACATTGACAAGAAAAAGGAATCTTCATTCAATCAGATTTCAGCTTAAATCAAAAGGAAATCCGCTCAAATTAAGAGGCTTGGTTCATTGGATGTAGAATCCAGACTCTTGAAAACATTGACAAGAAAAAGGAATCTTCATTCAATCAGATTTCAGCTTAAATCAAAAGGAAATCCGCTCAAATTAAGAGGCTTGGTTTTTGACTTAAGCTTAAATCTGACTGAATCAAGAGTATTTTTTCTTGTCGATGTTTTTAGGAGTCTGGACTCTAGATCCAATGTGTTTTTGTTTTTTTTTTTCCAGTGCGTTCAAGTAGTTCATAAAGACGTTTTCCTCACGAAAGGCGTAACTGCACTCCAATGTTGCTAAATTTCCCCCACGCAAATTGAATTTTCACCGGGAGAAATGTGGGAGTCCATATCTGAAGATTTTACTTATTTTTCCCTGATCTCATGGAAAAAATCAGAAACATTTTCAACAAAAACTGCGCAGGTACATTCTTGGAAAAATGGAATTTTTTGAGTCTATTTTAGAGCCTTGGAATGTAGGTGCGTTCCTTCGTCCAGAAAACGACGATATTATGAGGCGCTCAGTTCCAAGTCCGGCAATATCCGTGGTTCTGTACACAAATTGTGCATACAAATGAATCTTGTGAAGTATTACCGAAACGACTAGCTGCTCATACATTTTTCTGAATTTCACCCCTATAATACGAGAATTTTACGAGAAAATGGGCTTTTCTGTCCTTTCGATTGTAAATTAAAAATGATGGCTCCAAATTTGATTGCTAGTGACACATTGGTGACACACCAATCTCTGCTCTAAAACTCAAGCTTTTTATCATCTGGTCCATTATTAAATATTTATTCTCTGCCCCTACACTTAAAGACTAATTTCTATGAGGCTATAACTTCTTCCTCACTATCAGTGCGTCTGATTATCTTAGACTGACACTGAATCATGTATCCTTCTTCACACTGGAGAAGAAAAACGCGTCAAGATGAATCATATCTTTCCATCAAATACTGATGGCTAATTGTGCATACGCTTCGTCAGACAGCGTGCGTGTCTCCCTGCAGCTGATGCATCGTTACGTCCGATCATCTCATGATCCGTTGCTAAATGTTCTGAAAATTTCACCGATACCAAGATGCATGTGTCATCCGTCTCGTGAAGAACACATGCGTCGCAAATTTTGCACAAAAAGCTGATTGCTGTTTTCCTTACTTGCTCAAACCGCTTTCCAAGCATACTACTTTACGGCTTTTTCGCATGATTGAGAATTGAGAGTGTTATCGATTGAAATTGATCAAATTTAATGAGTTAAATTGAGGATAATTTGGAAGGTACACAATCACGCACTCACTAAGGGGAAAAAGCGGTCATATGAAGCACAAGCGCAATGTTCTATACTGTGCTAAGGATGAAAAACGCCGTATGAGCCTTCAGACGTTGCCAAAATTCCTTTGACAAAATACTTATTTTTGACTAAATTTCATCCAAAGTGTCTGAGAATCTAAACAAAAAATGTTTATAATTTTCAGACAAGAAATTTGGCTACACTTGAATGCTCATACTGTGTTTTTCCTTCGTACGTAAGAACACCGAACCATTATTCGGCTCATGAAGTCGCCCCTCTGATGTGAGGGCTGCTCTCTATTTCCACGTGAGCCCCTTATTCCGCATAACTCAATGCTTTCGGGGGCTTATGTGGAGATAAAGATACGCCTATACATCACAAGAGCGACGATGTGACCACCTTCTCGGTTTTGAGAACCACATATTCGGTTCACGTGACCGAGAATTCAAACTAAACCGAACTACCGAAAAAGCTCGGTTCCATCAACCCAATAGTAAGACCGGCAAAAAACACCATATTCTTACGACCAAACTTTTTTGTCGCAATCACGGGGTGTCTATAGAAATTTCATTCTGGATTTTCCTGATTATTTTAAATGCAATTTCCTGATTTATTGTGCGATGATGTTTGATGAATTGAATCAAATGTTTAGTTTCACTTTTGCGTGTGCTAACTGCATAAAGCGTGTAGGTGAAAAATCTTGAGAAACTCGCAATTTTTTGGCCCATGGCCGATTTTCCGGATATTTCTTCATTTTTCAGACGAAAAAACGTACCTACATTCTAAACTTGCAAAATTGCCTCAATCTATACCATCATTTTAGAAAATACCACTATACAACTTTGGTCAAAAACTTTACTGATTTTTGAGTGAAATCAAAAGAAAGACTGGTGAGATTTTCAGTAAGAAACGCTCAATCATTTAGTAATAAAAGCATAATTTGCGAATGAAAATTTTACAATATCGAGATGTGGTTACATTCTTTCGTGCGGGTAACGACAACTTTCCTGAATAATCCTGATTAATTCCGGTTTTGACTGACAGTAGACACCCTGTCAATGCAAGAACCAGCAATGCGAAAGCAGGGAAAGTTCGGAGCAGGCGAACAAAAGATAGGTATGGAGGTCAACCTGAAGTAAGTCGCGAAGGAGTGAGCTGTGCCAGCGGAATATGGGCACGCTGAAAGCAGCTGATGACATGATGCAAACTGGCATTTGATGACGCAATAAATAATTAAGAGGATCTTAGAAAGTAGGAGTAAACCACGAGGTAAACCGATACCTCCCTCGCCGGCTCAGACAGACGTAAGAGAACCGGCTGAAAGCCAGCCGCAGTAACCTTCCAGTATTGTCATCACTTCCCTCATCATATTCATATTTCTTTCCAAAGGAATAACAATTTTAAAATGTATATATTCGGTACAAATCTTGGCAACGATGCTTTTACGGTGTGTTGGTGCACTTATGCATCCGGCTGCATATTTGTATTCTCTTTTGAGAGTGTGAGTGTTTGTAGGTTCGTATAATAGCAAGGCGCGCGCGCTTGTAGGATGTTGCACTGTTGCCGCCTGCTCGTCCGTGGAGAAACCGCCAAGACACCAATGTTTGGAGAGTATATCATTTTGGGCATTTTATATACAATTTAGACCAAAGAATTACTGTCAGAACACCCAAAAATAGAGGGTTGTTGACGTAGCCTTTAAAGTAACTGCACAACGGCTACTCTTCCAATGATCTACATTCTTAAAGAGTAACACAGCGGCTGCTACAGGAATTGCTTGAGTGCCGTGCAATAGTGCAAAACACAGGTAATTTAAAAGGAATTGAAAAAAAACTCGATCAGAGGAACAGAGATCAAACCTCAAAAACCATCTTCCATCTGTTACACTGGAAAAAAACACATTGGATCTAGAGTCCAGACTCTTAAAAACATCGACAAGAAAAAGTACTCTTGGTTCAATCAGAATCTAGCTTAAATCAAGAACCAAGCCTCTGAATTTAAGCGGATTTCCTTTTGATTTATGCAAAAATGCGATTGAATGAAGAGTATTTTTTCATGTCAATGTTTTCCTGAGTCTGGACTCTAGATCCAATGTGTTTCAACTACGAAGAAAATGAAAAGTAGGGGAATTTTAATGAAATGATTCGAATTTCCTTTCTTAGCTCTTCCGTAATCATAACGAAATTGACTTGAACTGCATATTTCATGCTTTAAATTTCGTAAAAGTTTTGAAAGAAGCCCCCTGGACCCCCTTCCGCCCCCCTCGTTCGAAGTGTCTGGATCTCCCTATGTTTTGTCCTTAAATTTGGCTTTTTAACGGTAGACAAAAATCCCACAATTTTGCGGGGTATTTTCCTCTGCTTACAGCCCTCTTCCTATCAACTCCACACACACCCTTTCTGATAGCCTGTATATAAAAGAAATATATACATCCCTCGGTGACTTTTCCCCCCAACGCGGGACGGCAGCGACGCGATGGGGAGACGCGTGGAGTGAAGAACAACAATTATGATAATGACCAC
>NW_017547263.1:697858-729718 GCF_001854935.1 Bemisia tabaci | reverse complement strand
ATCGCCTGGAGAGGAGAGACGAAAAACGAAAAAAAGTCGAACCTTCAAAATCGAAAAAATCGATTTATGACTACGATAAATTACGCAACCATGCAAACAGCATCAATATTCGTGTAGAGAATATTTTTTAACGTTTTTTAGCGCAAACCGCAACACTTACACTCAAACCGTTCGCGAGATATCGATTTTTAAAGTTTTGAAAAAATTGCAACTTTGCCCCCCTGCCCCCTCCCCCCTAATTATCCGAGGGGGCTGAAATTTTGCCCAAGCATCGGGGACACTTAGTACAACATCTGAGCAAAGTTTGGGCCAAATCCAGGGGGGGGCCAAAATCGGCGTTTTTGGAACAACCTCTTTATTTTCCAACCTATGAAAATTTTGGAAAATTTCAATATGACACCGTGCTTTTAGGAATTCTTCTGAGAAAATACCCTGAAAAGGAATGCTAAAATTCTGTTTTTCTCTGCATTTTTTTGCGCAATAGACTCTTACGAGTTACATATTACCATACTCTTACTCTTTCTCCCGAGTCCAGCGCAAGCGAACCGAGAAAACCACCATCAGGAAATGCTGGACTCAAATCATTAAACCCATCGGCGCAATGATTGCTAATTGGCGAGACTTGAGCTGTTCAAACGCACGAGGATTACGGCGGAGCACTCGTTAAGAGGATTATGACCCGCGCGTATTTTGAAAATAAACATTTGGAGAGGATTCTCTCGAATTTGATTCAATGTAAGTTCCGGGAATTACTACCGTCAGAAACGGAACCAAAGCTCATTTTGAGGCGATGCCATGGCACTTGCTTCACTGGAGCGGACACAGTTTTGGTTGCACGTGTTAACGGTTCCCACACTACGGAGTGCCAAGACGCTTCTAATGTTCACATTCTTTTGCGGTTCTTTTCTTACAAAACTTCATGTTCCTCCCGAGGTGACCCTGTGCGCTCCGAATGGAAGAGCCAGAAGACTGATTTTATTGGGGTTTTCAAAATGTCCATTCTAAAAGAAAGGAAAATCCAAGAAATGTCTTCCTAAGAAAGGCTCAGAGAATATTCTTCAAGTTTTCAAGAGAGCAAAACTCAGCAAAGTTGGGAAAAGAGGACAATTCATGATCTTCATGATGAGAAAAGAAAAATTGTTTCACACATTTCTAACGCAACGAACCGAGATACGGGGTTTCGTATTTACACCATTAGTACATATTGGCGTGACAGAACTTAAGATACTGAAATTGGCAATTTTGTTCGGCAAAACTTCTCCTCGCCAATTGCACCTTAAGTACCAGAAGGATCTTGAGAAATTCTAGAGAAAAATTTCACTGGCTTTACTTCTGATCTCATGCGAAATTCAACAAAAATTTGGGCCAAAATTTTACAGGGAAATTCCAGTAGAAAATTAAATGCATTGAGTCAATTTTGGTAACATTAGAATATGGGGCTCGTTGCGAACACCCTGTTTATCGATCCTCTCCCATAGATTTAAACGGCAGATGGATCGCTAAATCGCAAAGCACGCCATTCCACTGCACGGGCCTCAACTCGGTCCGAAAAGCTCCACGATTGAGTAGCGAGATAGCTCGGAAATCGATGATGCAGAGCACAAGACAGCCGCCGCGCCGAGCCGCGCCGCGCGCCGCTCATCTAGGAGCGGTTGATAGGCTCTGCCTCGAGCTCCTAATTAAGTGTCGTGTTAATCACGGCGCCGCGACGCCTCCCTCGACGCGACGCATCTGGAGACGCGAGACGGGGCGCCGCATTAAAAGTTTCACCGGTGCTCGCACTGCCTCTGCGGTCGGATCCGGATCCCATCCCCCGATTCCCCCGGTGAATGGAACCGGGAACCTGTGCAAGTGTGCACTCTCGTTAGGTATTATGCCATTTTCCTCTTGTACGGATTCTAGCCTCTTGTCTCCGTTCGAATCAAAAGGCGTCCGTTAGATGGGATATACTAGACAACGTATAATTTCAAGCACCCCGTTAAATGTCTTCCCTTGATAGCTTTACGATTAGAGCGATTCATGTAATGGGAAGCTCGGATATCAACTCTTAAGGGAGATAATATCATTACTGCCGTGTTAAGGAAAAACGCCATATGAACCTTCAGGCGTTGCCAAATTTCCTTTGATGAAACACGAATTTCCTGATAAACTTAAAACCATTTTCCTTTCGATTTTTCAGATAATTTTGTGCGCAATTTCATCTAAAGTCCGACAAAATTGACAAAAAATTAAAACATTTCCGGGCCTTTTTGCGGAATTTCAGCACTATTTCAGTACTTCCGGACCGCCCTTAAAAAATCAGTACTCTTTCCGGACTTGTAGACACCCCGTAACCGTATAAAAATAGTATGAATGGCAACAGCTCACGAACTATTTTGAACCCGTAACTGGCACGATCTAAAAGGCAACGTGGAAGAACCCCTTAGAGAGGACCCCGACAAGTGTGGCCGATTTTACCGGTGAGTGGATAAAAATCGAAAAAAGCGGCCGGCGGAATGATTCAATTGGGAGGAAGTGGAGATCGAGCCGGGGGAGATTCACTCACTCGAGAGGGCAGGGGCCACGGCCGGGGGAAGGGGAGCGCAAAGGGGGCACGTGAAAGGAAAGATAAGAGAGCGTGGAGAATAGTAATAAGAGGCCAATAAAGCACGGGGTAGCGTGTCGAGGGCGAGGGGGCACCCGAGGAATTAAGAAGGGGGCGCGGGAAGGTCGACGATGAAGGGGGAGGGGGTGGCGACCAGGCAGTGTCAGGTGTTAAGTTATGAGATGTGTGCCGGGTGACGCGTGTGAAATACAAATTCGGTTTCCGGTGACGCTTCACGACCAATACGCTGCCGTGATGGCGAAGAGAGCAGTAAGTGCATGCTGGAATGGACCTCGAGATACGTAGAAGCGTGTACTAACCGTGACTCATACAGAGATCCACTTACTGCTTTCTTCGCTATCACGGCGGTACGTTCCCGCCCCGGCCGCGGTTCCACGCATTGGTGCGGTCCCCTGCCCAAGGATCGGAATCGAGAGAAAATTAAACACCGTCAACATTTTGCCTGTAGGATGATTAAGAAAGGAAGAGGAATCTTGGTAATATGCATTTTTTATTGCAAGTTTTTTACTTACAGGCCTTACTTTTACACCTTAGAAACCAAGGATGTTCTCAAGCTCAGTTCACTGAGTAGTGTTACTCCCTCAACATGAAATTCATAAAAGCCTCTTAGATCTCTCCAGATCCATAGTCCAGACTCATTATTCAATCGGATTCTTGCTTGAATAAAAAGAAAATCCGCTTAAATCAAGAGGCTTAGTTCTCGATTCACGCAAAAATCCGATTGAATCGAGAGTATTCTTACTGTACAAATTTGTCAAGAGTCTAAACTCTGGATCCATGAGACTTCTCTTCCGGTGTTCATTTTAGGAAGCAAAGATATTCTCATGCTCAGTTTTCACTCAATAAGTTCTCCTTTAACGTGAAGTTCACAAAATTTCTTACACGGCTTGCAGCCATCTCGTCGAACCGCTCTTTCCGGTAGCGCCGAGCGCCAGCGCGGGGAAAGACAGGGGGGATTTGGCAGCGCGGCGGTTGACAGCGATTAGCGATGCGCTCGTTTTCCCGGGAAAATTCGGGACGCGTGCATCAGCGGACACGTTCACGTTCACGTCCACGTTGAGTTCGCGTTCACGTCCGCGCCTTCCGCTCCTGGGAACTGGGGACTGTCATCGCGCGCGCGGCGCGGACGAGGGAGACGAACGCCGCACCACCCACCGCGCCTGCAGAATTTTCCAATTTGCGGCCCCGCTGCTCGGCGAAAATCGCGTGCGCCAGTTGCAGCATCACCGAGCACGAAGCTCGCTCCATCTCCGTCCGTCCGGTCTCTCGGCTATCTCGTCCGGATGCATCCACATGCAACTGGACATCGAGGAACCCATATTCATGGTGAGGCTACACTGAGAAAAACGGTTACGGGTCGTACTCGTATAGTCCTTCCTTTCACAGTTCTTTTTCTTGAAGACTCCAATATACACAGTGGCCGTAAATCCGGCTGTAAATTTTGTCATTTTGTCTCTAATTTAACTCGAGATTCACAAAAATTGCCCCTTTATGATGGTTTGTCAAGTATCTCCATAAACCTCCCTGAATCATAACGTAAAGAGGGTTGCCACAAAATATATAGAGAATGAAATTCCCTGACGTTTCCCTGACACACACTGGAAAAAAACACATTGGATCTAGAGTCCAGACTCTTGGAAACATCGGCAAGAAAAAATACTCTTGATTCGATCAGATTTAAGCTTAAATCAAGAACAAAGCCTCTTAATTTGAGCGGATTTCCTTTTGATTTAAGCTTAAATCTGATTGAATCATGAGTCCTTCTTCTTTTCAATGTTTTCAAGAGTCTGGAATCTAGATCCAATGTGTTTTTTTTTCCAGTGTAACCCGAGTTTTGCATAAAGTGCCCCTATAAGATGGTTTGTCAAGTATCTCCATAAACCTCCCTGACTCATAAAGTGAAGAGAGTTGCCACAAAATATATAGAGAATGAAATTCCCTGACACATCTGAGCAAAAGTCCCTGGGAATTGAAGCTATGCCAGTTGGTTTAAAAGGCATAACTTGAAATAATCATCCGAAAAAAATTGTTCGAAACATCAAACCAATTCTAGAGAGCCAGTTAAGGTAGAATTAACGACTTTTCCGGCACTTTCATAATTTTCCCTGACTTTTCTCGGTTTTCGCTAATTGTGGCGATCTTGATGAAACCATACAAGTACTCCTAAGTAAACAGGGTGTCTACTAAAACAGGCTGGCTATAAATCAGTACTTTTACAGTACTTTTCCAGTATATTCCCAAGAAATCCAGTACCTTCTTAGCGGAAAATTTCAGTACCTCCGATTGACGAAATTAAAAAAATTTCAAAAATTTGAATTCCTCGCTCCAATTGAAACAAAATTCAAAAAAATTCTGGACCCTCTTGCGGAATTTCCGCACTTTTTCAACACTTCCAGACCGCCCTTAGAAAATCAGTACTATTTCCGGACTTGTAGACACCTTGATAAAGGAACTGTTTAAGGAACGACTGGCCTGAGGGGCAATATAATTTATTACCTTCGAGCCTAGTTGATTCAATACCATTAACGATCCCTCCAGGTCAAAGATCTCACTTTCAGGTGCCTCAGTGAGCACGGGAAAAGGAATCCGAAGCTATGGGAGAAAAAGAGTGGAATCCGCGATGTAAACTGAGCCATTTGGCTTTGATAGCGGAGCAACGATTAAATAATCCGCACGTAGCGTAAAGTTCCTGTCGCCACCGCACGCTTCCGCGTGGCGCCTCGCCGCCGTAAGTTACGTCTTCGCGCAGTGGAAACGTTACCCATTTTCAGTGAATACTCCCATTTCTACCGCTTAAAACAGCGTAAAGGCGGCTACGGAGCATTGCTTCAAAATACGCTTGGACTCCCGGATGACTGGACGTATTTCTGCTAAAAGGTACTAGAGACGGGTGGGAAATATGGGGGTGTGCTCCAGACAGCTGCTTAAGAAACAATGGAAAAGTCGATTTGATAACGAAGTTACTTTTCATAGATTGCAAAAATTTTCTGAATTTTTTGCATTCCTACCCTGACACCCTTATGACACCCGAAGATGACAGAGCTTTTGGTACAAAAGTTTTCAAAACGCCTCCATTTGCTGCGATCCAGCATTTATGCCACACGAAAAGATAACTGATTTTTTGGCAAAGACCCTGATTTAATGGCAAGATGTTTGATGTGTCTCACTTTAAGAAAGTGGCGAGCAACGAAAAAAGCAAGTACGTTTGAAAATAGCATGGTCCGAGATTTTTCTCACTTTTGCCGTGATCCCCGGATCTCGAGATCGGAAATTTTTTACACCCCTAGACTCAGCCAGTCGGACGTAGCCCCAGATGTCTGCATCCTCTCCATTCCAATGGGCCTGTTGCAAACTTTTGCTAGAGCTAATCTACGAGTTGCCTCTTGTGGAAAATGGCTCAAAAATCACGATAAACGCATTGGCAAAGTTTGAAATGCACTCCTAACTTCACAATCTGCGTCAGAAATTTGCGTTTTTATAAGGCCTAGTCTCCACGAGCCGTTTCACGAGATTTGTCCCAGGGAAAAATCCCACTTACGAAGTTGGGAAAAATATTGAGTTAATCAATATTTTTCCCAGTACCAAGTATGGCACTTGTACCCCTAGGACCCACTGAGAGAAGAAGAAGAAGTGAAAACGAATCGTGCGATATTTTATTCATTACTACATTGTCAATGTTTGTTTAGTTAAAATAATGTGTCTAATTGTCAATTGAGTGCAATTATTATTTTAATCCCGGTTAAATACTCGACTTTAACTACCTATAAGTTATCTTCCCGCGCAAACTAGTCGCAGGACCGTATGAGCCCCGTCCCGTGGAGACGGTAACTGGGAAAAATCCCAGAAGTTTCATTCCTGCGATTCGAACTTGGGACAAATCCCATGACAACGTCCCGTGGAGACAAGGCCTGAGCTTCCCGCTTCAAGAACGATACTACGGCACAGGTGAACATTCAGCGACAGGAGTCGTTCCATCTAACCCTTGTGTGCTAGAGCGCTACCGACTAATGGCGCTGATGACCGACGCCAACCCGCCAAAACACACGTGACGAGACGGTGTTTTATCAACCGGCGTGTTCTATATATTTATATTTTCCTTGCGTTGATGCTTCCCCATAGGCCATGGTGCCATATGTTGAGTGTTGTGTAGCATCCTCGTGCACAAGGGTTGGTGAAACACCTTCTCTTCCAAAATTTTTACCTGCACTGGAAAAAAAAAACACATGGGATCTAGAGTCCAGACTCTTAAAAACATCGACGAGAAAAAATACTCTTGATTCAATAAGATTTAAGCTTAACTCAAGAACCAAGCCTTTTAATTTGAGCGGATTTCCTTGTGATTTAAGCTTAAATCTGATTGAATCCAACGTCCTTTTTCTTGTCAATGTTTTCAAGAGTCTCGACTCCAGATCCAATGTGTTTTTCTTATCCAGTGTGTGCCGTAGTATTGTTTTGGAACCAGGAAGCTTAAAAAACGCGTATTTCTGACGCAGATTGTAAAGTTAATGGTTCATTAAATGAACTTCACTCCAGACTTTGCCGACATGTTCCATTGGACAAAACTCTTATTTTTGCTCTAGTAAAAGTCTGCAATAAGCCCAAACTTAAGTTTCCAAGGTATACCAGAGGAGAGTCTATTATCTAGACCTTGTCAACCGGCCCATTAATATCACAAGAACCCGCGTGACGTCAGAACGAGGGACAGCCTCGATCGTATTACGAATGAAATGGTCACCTGTCTGGAGGAGCGGTTGCGAGATGCAACGCTCTACTTGACCGCACCGATTAGGCCACCGTTGCCATTTTCCCAGTTGAAAATCGCCGATTGAATATCAGTCCTGATGGAAACATCTAAGAAATTTTCGATGAACTGGCAGCGCTTTATTAGACATTGACGTCTCTTCACACTTCATTACTCAAAGCTTCCTCTACGATCCCCCCTTCCTCTCCTGCGGTCAACGACTCAGCCTCATGCCGACCGGCCGTGTCTCGCTGCGCGACAAGACTGGAAACATTTTAACAGAGGATCAGTTGCTCGTAGGTGCATGTTGAATAAAAATAGAGCAATCGGAAGCTTGTTCCACTCTACTGACCCTCCGATTGGCTGGTTTTAATGAAAAAAAAAAAAAAAAAAAAATGTTCTTACAGGGATATAAATTTGTCAGATGCACTAATCAGAGGATCGATTTCATGATTGAGTTCTACAGAGTGATCCAAAAGTCCTGAATCCTCCAATCAACTCTAAATGTTCTTGCTCTCTTTCGGGTGGTTGGCTGGTCCCTTTAGACTTTTGGGGGATCCTAAGGCTAAAAGTCCTCTTCTTTGACCTCAAAATTTCAAGTCCCTATCTCAATTTCTTCAAAAGTTACAGAAGTGATACCAGTTACTGCTGGGGCGCGACCTTTTGGACCACCCTGTATGTCGCAGTCAAATTCCGAATCCTCGCACAGCGCGATGGGACTGGTCAAATCCTAGAATCCAATGCAATTGACACAATCTAGTTGGATAGGTTAAGTTAAGAAGAATTAGACTAGATTGGATTATTCTCTTTGGTTTTCGGGATTTGAGATTTGACTACAACATGCATGAAAATGATACCAACATCCCAGAAATGATGAGATATCCTTCCTGTCTCCTGTTATAAATTAAATCTCTAGTAATATTAGTGGGCTGTACTGATAGGTGCCAACTTGAATTTTAACTGACACCAGTAGAAAATCTTGTTTTATCAGTAGAATCTCACATTTTTGACCGCCTGATGTGGACAGAGATCTAACTGATGCGGGTAGAAATCCAAACAGATGTTGAATCTACGAAGTTAAACATCACAAAAACTAATCACCACAACTAGAAGTTATGATAGTAATGGTTATCATTTTGAATTATATACTTGAAAGATGCCTCCTGATCGGAGACGGCATTATTCAAAAGTGAAAAACAAATGGTACTGATATCAATCGAACTTTTACCGATGTATTTTGGCCAAAAAAATATGCCTAATCACCATCTTTCAAAAGTATATAAATGAGTAAAATGACCACCACGTGAACATTCCAAATTTTAATCATTACAAGGAGAGAAGAAATCAAACATCAAGATTGACACGAGGCGGACAATGCAGGCGTTTGATTCCGTGTTCGACACGCTTTTAATTGATCTTCACTTGCATGAAGTGCGTATGTATAGTATGCGGGCTTAAAGCAATTTACGCTCCGAGCGCAAGCTGTAGGATGTGTTGAATTAATAAAAGCGTCGATACCATGGAGATCCCGGGTAATTCAGGTCTTTTATGCGATCAAGGTTGGAGATTCTTCCGATCCATGACCTCCATCTTTTCGAGGAGACAAAGAGGCTGGCGCTGGCATGCGGAGGGAAACAACAAAGGAGTTCCAACGGCGATGTTCGGATTCCTGCACCGGAGCTTTCCGCGGCGATGCTCGCTGCTTTCGACTCTATACCAAGAAAATTCGAACGGGCGCGTTCATCAAAAGGAGCCAACTTTGAGGAGAAATGAGAGGTCGCCCCTTTTCACGAGCCGTTTGTAAATGGACAGGGTTGCCATAATGTCTTCATATTTGAATTCCCGAACTCCGAAATTTTCTAATTCCTTGGCCTCCAAAAAATATGTCCACTTTTTTTAAACTCTCATAAAATACACTGACTTTCGCTAAACTTCGGACAAAATTCCCATGATTCGAGATCGAGTTATGGAAAAAGGCACTCAACTTTGAAAATTCAAACGGGGCGCGTTCATCAAAAGGAGCCAACTTTGCGGAGAAATGAAAGGTCACCTTTTCACGAGCCGTTTGTAAATGGACAGGGTTGCCATAATTTCTTCATATTAAATTCCCTGACTTTTCTGTCACTATTTGTACCTTTCCCTGACTCCCAAATGTTTTAATGCCATGACCTCCGAAAATTCAAACGGGGCGCGTCCATCAAAAGGAGCCAACTTTGAGGAGAAATGAGAGGTCACCAGCCATTTGTAAATGGACAGGGTTTGCCATGATGTCTTCATATTTGAATTCCCTGACTATTGTTGCGTTTCCTTGGCTCCAAAATTGTCTAATTCCTTAGCCTCCAAAATATTTCAATTTTTTTTAAACTCTCATAAAATACACTGACTTTCGCTAAACTTCGGACAAAATGTCCTTGATTCGAGATCAAATTATGGAAAAAGGCACTCAACTTTGAGGAGAAATGAGAGGTCACCTTTTCACGAACCGTTTGTAAATGGACAGGGTTGCCATACTTTCTTCACATTTAAATTTCCTGACTATTTTGGCCTTTTCCCTGCCTCCAAAATTTTCTAATTACTTGGCCTCCAAAAAATATTTCCACTTTTTTTAATCTCTCATAAAATACACTGACTATCGCTAAACTTCGGACAAAATTTCCTTGATTCAAGATCAAATTATGGAAAAAGGCACTCAACTTTGAGGAGAAATGAGAGGTCACCTTTTCACGAGCCATTTGTAAATGAACAGAGTTGCCATAATGTCTTCCTATTATATTCCCTGACTTTTCCGTCACTATTTGTACCTTTCCCTGACTCCCAAATTTTTTAATGCCCTGACTTCCGAGAAACAATTCCACTTTGTTTAACGTCTTTAAAACACTCTTGACTTTCGCAAAACTTTGGACAGAATTTCCTTGCTTTGAAATTATATGGGAAAAGGCAGGTAGCTGTTTAAAGGATGACAAGTCTTAAAAAGGAACAGGATTGATGCTAACTCTTGAATGGTATAACTTTAAAAGAATTTTTTGAGCGGACACATTTAATGCGAAAGGCAAATAATAAACATTGTATTAAATGCATCGTTAAGTGAATTCATTTTTGCAATATAAGATGAATTTTTGAAAATTTTCAAAATGTTAGAGACAATTTTCCCTCACAAAGAAGTGCCTGCTTGTTGGTGCTCTTATCTCGGAATTTCTGTTTGTAAAACGGAAATAGAGATTGATACAATTTGAGTGCTCAAGACTCGACGACGACTAAAATTCAGCATTTCAGGAATGTTGAGTGTAAGGCAACATAGAAAGTAAAATGCACGATTAAGAAGGTGCTGTTAGGTCTTGCCGTACTTTTTGAATAGATATTAATGCAAATTCGTCAAAAGAAAACGCAATCCTTATCAGAGGAGAAAAAACGAATAATACAAGGTTCGCAATCAGACGAAACAGAACATGTAAATTGTAAAGTACTCAATTCTTCGCTTGACGTTTCGTGTTGGCAAACCATCGAAGATAAAACGAAAACCTGCAACAGTTTTGCTACACGTAAAAGTGAATTAGAATGAATAATCAAGGGGATGCAAACAAATAGAAACATTGAGCAGTTACCACGCAGAAATACTCGTAATATAGAAGCTATTCGACGAAGAGGCAAACTGGAGTAGATAACCATCCCACACTTCACGGCCGTGTGTAATGCCTAGCCGAAAATTTTAAGGAGCCTCTTCCAACCATCATACGAGAGAGACTTAAAACGATGGACGAGTGAAGTCGAGAAAAAATACCGGATTGTACGATAATGCATCAAGGTCAGACACATTGCCTGCTTTTGATATAAAGGCACTTTTTCATATCTTGAGTACATTTTAGAAAATAGAAAAGCAATATATTGGCTGAGGGAAAAAGTTTTAAGGTTCCGCGGGAATATTCCCAACCTTTGCAAGAGCTGGGTACGCTAACCTTTGGAGAAATGTAAACGAGGAAAGTTAAATGTTAAGTTTGGAGATTGAACCTTTAAGATCTCTAGTGCGGACACTGTCATGTACGCTTATTTCTTCACCTAATGATCTCCGATTCTTGTCAAACCGAAGCAATTTACCACTTATTCAGCTTTGTTCAACTAAGTCTAGACAAGAAAATAAGGGAGTTCTTTCTAGGTCAGTTAAGTTCTAATTCACATGAATGTTCCTAAACTGTACTTCGTCAAGTTGCCTTGTATTTCCACTTGACTTTTACCGTCACTTTTTGCAATAGACGGTGTTCACATGAGTTAAAACAAAACCTGTTTTTAAAAAAAAAAAAAAAAAAAAAAAAAAAAAAAAAAAAATTATTTTTACAGTGTATTATTCCCACCTATTATGCTCCAGTTTCCATATTTTCTACCTTCTGACTCTAGTTTAATCGCTCAATTTTTACTTACATATTTTCATTAATATTTGCATTTGGCCTACAAAATATGGTCTGTTATCTTTCATGTAATGTTAATAATTTTTTTACTTGCATTTGGCGTTTGTTCCACTGAGAATTTAGAGACAACGGCGTTTAACTCTTACAGTCAAAACCGATACAACCGATACAAGATAGAGATGGGGTCTCATCTCACTGTCACAATGGAATCCTCTCCATGAGTTGAAATTGCTGATCAGCTGTCGTCAAGAAAACTCAACAATAATTTTCAACGGAAATTGCAAAACTGTGCGCAAAGTTGTTGATGCTAGACATCTACGCGGTATTTCTTCTCTCCTGTCTCACCTTTTTGTCAGAGGTGCCTCTTAAGATAAATGTCTTTGAAATTGGCGTAATTCTAAGTGATGGTTGGACATAGACCAGAGCTCTTGAACTAATCTGAGAAGAAATGTCGCTTGGAGTTAGTCATGCTCTTTCACTTCCATTTTAGTATTGAAGTTTACTGTCTAGAACTCTTCCCGAATCGAAATATCCGTTAACTTATGGTCTGCGCGAGTAGAATAGACAGCTGTAAAGCGTGTCTGCCAGTTTGAAAGAAAACTACTCGAAACGGTTGGTTGAGCCATCTCCATTCACAATGCTCCCAGCCGACTGTTTTATGGTTTGTCGTCACCAATAAAAGCTTCATTTCCGCTAATTCCGATGAAATATTGAATTACGAAATATAATTTCATGTCAGTTAAACAACGGAAGAAGGACATACACCTGAATATTGACGAATTGAATGTTGTGGGATTGTGAACAGTATTTTCCATTCTGGAATATTGACATGTCAGCAATGTTTTTTCGGATGTGTATTATTTTCATACATAAGGTTTATTTTTCAAAAACTTCATTCAACAATTTCATTGCTCCACATCTATGACAGATATATTCACACAACTTGAATCAATAGAGATAAATAACTACTCTAAAATAAAGGACCCCGCACACCTCTTTTGGGAAGCTGCACCCTGTCCATCTTGTCAATAATTGCCAATTATTGCATATGTTTATGTTTATTAATTAATTTATTCCGAATAAATAATTGATTACATAATAATTAATAATTAATTGGGAGTTCTTTGATAGGTTTTTTGTATAGTAAAAAGGAATTACTCGATCATGACTGATTGATATGAGTTCAATTTCGTTGGAGCTTTCCGATTTGTCAAACCGGACTTCCGGTTCATGTAACAGAATATTCGGTTGGTGCAGATACGCTTACAAATTCTACCGAAAAGAGGGAAAATAGAGGAGCCAACATTTGAGGGAATATTGAAAACCGAACCAGTGGCGAGGCGTGAATGATCGATTATAGATATTTCCCCATTTGAAGCTATGGTAAATAATCGATCATCAAGGTGTTCGTTGCAAACACCCTGTATATCGATCCTTCTCCATAGGTTTAGATGACACACCAATCGATTCATCGCAAAGCACGCCACGCCACTGCACCGAACACTCGATTCACACGCTCGAGCTTTTTTTCCCAGGGAAAAATTTGGCAGCCTCGCCGGTAGGGTGCCGCGAAATTGGCCTTTAAGCTGGCGGATAATCGCTTTCACAGCATTTAATTGCCTATTCTTGAACTTGGACTTGGTAATAAAATTAGGGCACGTAATGGGAGAGTCAAAATCAGTTTCCGAGCATAATTTCTCTCCCGAGAGAAGAGCCCCTCTCCAGCGCCGGGTGATTGGGCGCCGGGCGCAAATCGATCTCGTTCAATTCATCGCTCCTCTGGAGTACGCGCGTATCTACACCTTGGAATGAGATCCGATTTCCATACATCTCCATACTTTCTAAGGCTCAAGTGGAAATCAGATATGTTTTTACGATGGAGGAGCGACGAATTACCGCGACGTTACCGACCGACCGACCTCATTGCCCGAACGTTTCTCATTGGTCCTTATGAATTGTCAACCGAGTAAAAAATCGTCGACGAAGAAGCGCGGGAGAAGTCCGATGGGGCTAAACCTGATCGTCTCCCCGAAATTCAGAAAAATGCGAGGACTTCGGTAAGATTTTTAATGGCCTATTCCTTCAAACCTCCCCATCGCCCATTCCACATTAACTGATAACACCCCCCCCCCTCTCCCGAAAAACAAAATTGTTTTCCTGGATTTCCTACTGTTTAAAGTATGAGCGATGTACCCTTCCAGACATGAAACATTTATGTTTGCATATCCACTCTACGAAAACCTTGTTTCATCCAACTATCTTCTCCAATTTTCTCAAATTTTTTTCAAGTCATCTTTGACTTTTAGAGTGCTCGTGAAAATAACGGTATGTTTTGATTTTTTGAAACTCTTCCAGAAATTAGGTCACTACACAAGGTGTGCATTTGAATGACACGTCCCATGTTTTCTTTTGCGTAAATCAGTGTTCACGCAATGGAAGTTTCGGAAGCCAATTTTTGAAAAGAGAAATAGTAACACGTATATACTCAACACAGATCAAGTGGAAACTAAATTAGACTAAAGACTTCATTAGTATTTTTTCCAATTCAAGAAATGTTTATCAGAAATAACTACTTTTAACCTCTTTACGGGTTGATTTTGAAAATTTTCGTTGAATACATTATTTTCAATGTAAAATTCTGAATGGCAAATGGTTCGCAATGAAATGCGTAGATTCTTTACTGGTCTGCACGAAAAAAAAAAAAAAAAAATAGGTTAGCCGTCACAACCAGCCGCTAGTTGTGAAGACTAGAGCTATCTTATTTTTTTCCGTGTGGTCGTGTAAGCACTAAAATCGCACACAAATATCGATGCGTTTTGATTTTGTGCGACTTATATTTAAGTGAGGCAATTCCCTTCATACTCGTGTACATAGCTGCAGAATGAGTCTAGAGACTATAGAACTCACGAAAAGAACCAACGTAAGCTCAAATTTTAAAGAGCGTATAAACATTGCACAAAAACAAATAAAATATTCTGAAGTTCCATCGACACATCCGTTTCTCTGTTCAAGTAGAGTGACGGGGCTCCAAGGCGTAACGTAATTTACGAACAGCGACTAAATAAACGCAACAAAACGAAGGGCGGAAAGTTTTCATCGCGCACAAACGTCTCCTGGAGTTGCCTCACCTTTTAAACACCCCTTGCCCCCCACGGACCCCTCGCCGCTATTTACAACCGGAGCTTCGCAACATCCCTGTTTCGGGCGGAACAAAAGGCTGGTGCAATTCATACTTGGGTGTCAGCTAGGCTTTGTTTCTCGTTCTCTGCGCTTCGTAATGAATGTAGCCCGATGAATTTATGTTGGTAATGAATTAAGAGTTCATGAGCTTCACAGGGTGACACTCGGGGCGGCGGAAAAAATTACGTCGTGAACTGCTCCACCCTGAACTGGCGGTTGAACACACAACGCCTTGGCGAAGTAATGTCTTGACACTCTAAAAAAAGATGTTAGCTTCACAGAGAAACGGATGGAGAGACATTTATGTCGTTAAAGGCAAAACGGGGTTTAAAGCTATTGCGCCATTGCGAGAGTTTTAGAGGACTTTCCTACTTTTTCACCCCCTCCCCATATCGTTGCACGAGACTGTATCAAAATTTCTGAGAAAAACATCAGATTTGCAGTTATCATCTGGCTATAATCATGGGTGGCGGTAGCCACCTCCGGACAAAGTCTAAACTCGACAACACTGGAAAGCCTCCAAACGAAAAAGGCGGCAGCCAACCATAGACACACGTAACTCCCTTATTCTGAAAATTGATTCGACTCTAGATCGACTGCAGCCCAAACGACGGCACGGATTCCAACGATCTTGGTGTCTACTGACGCACCTAAATTGGGCCTACAGGGTGGGAAATAGTACATACATGTCGAAGGGCCGCATACCGCATTCCTATCATTCCTTCGTCTCCGTACGTTAGTTTTCTCTGTTCGTCTCGTCTGCAAAATGAAAATGAAGCCCGAAGAATTCAGGACAAAACTGAAAGAATTGGTAAGTTTTCTCTCATCTTCTTTTAATATTAAGTACTATCGTTTACAGGTAACGAAAGCAACATAAGTATTCAGTGTCATCAGGCCAAGAGCCAAGTATAATATTCAGCTTCAACACAGGAGAAGAAACTACATTTTTTGGATGTTTCAGATAAGGGAATGATTATGGGAAGTTTCCTTTAAAGGTGAGACGTACGGGAAGCCTGTATAAGAGCTGTCAGTGTAATGATTGGCTGTCATGTTCTGTAGCTGCAGCTGAAAATTCTTTTCCATTTGCACTCGGACTGCACTTTCCCTCCAATTCTGGAGTATGATTGAGAGTAACCAAATGACGCTGCAGTTTGCCTTACGTGTTTTTTTCGCGCAAGTCGATTTTAGAGTCAGTCAGGTATTGTGTGAGCGGAAGAGAAGGTTCGAATGAAGATTATTAGGCAGCATTTGGAGCCTACATTCATGGCTATGAATGATGATCCTGTGGGAAAGGTGACTGAAGTATAGTAAGTTAAACGGAAAGAAAATTAATGGCCTTAAGTATTATTGCAGTACAAGCAGGGCTTGTATCATCAAAATGTTCTAACAGTTTCGATTTTTTCAATGTGACGGATCTCTGGAAGATTCCCGCTGCTAGAACAGGGATAGCTTTTAGAGAGGGGGGTCATGGTCAAGGAACTATTTATAGTGTAGACAAGAGTGGTGTTCTGAGAGATGTTCTGAGATTCAAAAGTGTGCATGGGTCAGCTCTAATCGCATGAGCTAACGTCAACACATGAAAAGAGCAGTTAATTCACTGTTGTATGTACATCAGTTGATTGAGGTAAACCTGTTGCCAAGGAGAAATGAGAAATTCTCTTCATCATCAACACTTAAAGAAGGAATAAATATAAGGTCACGAGGTAGAATTTGAGTGAAGTACCTATTCTTAGTATCTAAACAGATTGTTGCCTGGCATTTCGATGGCGGAAGTGGGAAACTTCATACCTCCATTGAGATGTTTGAACTTTCCACTTGTAATTTGTTTTTTCAAAGAGAAACAAGCCAACCTTAAGTTAAAGATACGTAAACTCTTGAATTTATCAGGAGTGAGAATTGTCGTACTGCATTATGTCCTCAACAGGGATACTGGAGGGCTCTTGGTGCACTGGAAACATCAGAAGCCACAGCCAAACTGGAGCCAACGGCTCCGATGCTTCAGATAGCAATCCTGCTCTGTAAGTATAATGAAGAAGAGTACAGAAAGAATTTTAGTTAGTCTCCTCCTCTTGAGGTGGAATAAGTATTAAGATTACAAATACTTCATACGTAAGAATGGAGTCCTTTGGTTGTCTATCAGGTCATCATCTCTTGTGTAGAATATTATATTATAAGAGTCTGTGTACTTGTCATGTAACTACCACAGAACACTCACTTGTCAAGATGTTTACATCCGCTTGCATTGCGACACATGAAAATAGAAGCATTATCTCAGTCTTTAAGATTTTAATTCATTAATAAAACGGCACACACTGGAAGCAATTCTTGATATGGGGAATTTTCTGCGCATTTATGATGAGCTCATAAGGGCTGCCATAATTTCTTCATCTTCAAATGCTCTGATTTTCCCTGATTCAAAAATTTTCGGATTCCTTGACTTTCCATGACATTTGAATAAAGCTCCACCTTCATTTTTGTCCATTAAATTACACTCACAATATCTAAACGCACCTCCATAAATTCCCTGACTTTTCCCGGTTTTCCAGCCCGCCGGCAAACCTGCCTCTCGGTTGAGAAGGGATTTTTTAAAAAAAAAAAGAGGAACAAGAGAAAAGTATGTTCTCAAAGTTCCACTGAAACTTGCACAATCCTTGGGCGTACTTTTGAAAAGAAAAATTGAATTTTCCTTCTGTGATTACTGAAAATGGTTTAAGGTATTGCACTTCAATCAAATCGTGAAAATAACAGAAATCTTGTAGGATCCTAAAACATTTTAAATTTTCAATTACAAGAGTTCGTTCAGATATCAGAAAAGTTCCACAAAAAAGTGAAAATAACCTCATTGAACAATATTTTTGGACCCGAACACGAGGGATTTGCTATTTCATATGCATTCAAACAGGTAAAAAAAAACATGGAGAGGAAAGCTAAGCATGAAAGTATGAAACTGCATAGAGAAGATTCAATTCTCAAGCGGCTGTCGGCATGGGACATATAAAATGCAAATGTGAATATTCGATTTGTAACAAGACATATCCGAGTACTTTTGCGGGTGTGACATCGTTGATCGTGTTCATTTTTTCATGCAATGCATTGTCGTTGTGATACGGCGGATGAGCCGGAATAACCTTTTTCCCATCGAATCTGGCAAGAATTTCTTTTTCAATTCTCGGAGATAAAGTTGAATCGGGTGGAGCGTTAGGGGGAGAGGGGGCGGGGCGGAAAAACTTGTTTGTAAGTGTGTTTTCCCCGTGTCAAATCCAAGTTCCTAACGCAGGAAGTGCAGAGAAGGAACGTGATAAATTTGAGATATGAACTGAATCCACCAACGTAAACACACCCTCCTTCCGCCACAGCTGAACTAGTTTGATACTTTGAGCCGACGTTTATGAAGGAGAAAAATCAGGGAATTTTGAACTTCAAACACAGCCGGACAGCACAGTAATCATGGTTGTCGCGTTTATCGCCGAAAATGTGTAGTGTATAAAATGAGCTGGATGTAACGGCTCCTTAGTGCAAAATAAAGATCACATTGAATCTACCCAAATTAAATGTTTCTGGTATTAACGGGGATCTCTAATAAAATTAAAGTGTTTTGAAGAAAAAAAATGATTCTTCACTTTTAAATAGGAAGGACATCCTGATTTTTCCTTCAGTATTAACATCAAAATTTAAATAATTACAAGAATGTAATTAGCAATTATTATAATTGAAAATATTTCCAGACTACCGGATATACGGAGAAAATAATTCTCGATTAGAGTACAGGATTTTCCAACTCAAAAAGGTAGAGCTTACTATATTATCGACGATTTGCCACCGATGAACATCTTGGATATTTGATGAATCGATAATGAGTAGGTACTTACACATCGTAATGAATTGCACAGAAGCATATTGTTCGTAGCCGAAAATGCTACATACGTAGTAGCATTCAGTTGCCCCAAGGTGTACATGAGATAAAAAATTCTCACCTGCAACAGACGGAGACAAAATAAAATTAGAGAATTTGTCATATTACTAAGAGGAACAAGTTTTTTCATAAAGATGAAAAAAAGTCATGTTTGGGGCTAAAGTCAACACTAACTGTGCCTTATTCAACTTAAAATATTCTTGCTTTGAGTTTCTAGGGTGCCTACTATATAATTTTAGTTTGGACTTTTCCGATATTTGAAATGAAATTTCCTGACTTTTTGCGCAAATAAATTAATTACACTGGTTTTATTTCACAAACCAAAAAATACTTAATTCATTGAATAAAGAAGGTTTCAGAACAGCTTGAAATGCTTAGAATATCCGGGTCAATTATTATCGCTTTTACAGAGATGCACCTGCTTTTTCCTGATGCAATAGAATTTTCTGATATTTTCCGGTTTTTATTGACGGTAGACACCCTGGCTTGCACTTCCATTATCAACCGAAAGTAACACAAGAACACAAATATTTTCCTCAGTGTACCCTAGCTGAGCTGTCTTCCTCGTGCGTTTTGGCATAATGGCTCATTGTTTGTAGGAAGAGACCTGGAAGTGTTCTTGAGAGCTGGTTCCTCAAAATGCAGCGCATTCTTCCTCCTTATGTCTCCGAGGCTGATTCTCGAGAGTGCATTTGCTATAAAAATTTACCTATTCCACGGATTTGGCTGAAGAGCTACGGATGTCGTCATAGTCGCCATGTCGACTCTCTCCAGCAAATAGTCACTCAACAGATGGATAGACATCGGGTATTCCCTATAACGATCTAACTTAACTAATTGTTTACTTCTCATTCTTGAAGTACTGCCTGTACTGCTTGCATTGCGACTAAAATACTGCGATTTTGCAAAAAAAAACAGCAGAAAAATCCATAATTTTACAGCCAAATTATTTTCAGAGAACAGTTGGAGGCACCCGGACTGGACCTGGATGTATTTATGCTTAAAGAAACTTTAATTCATTGAATTAAAGCAAAAAACTATGTTGAAAGGGTATTCGTCTCGTCCTACATAGTTCCTTTTGGTTTTATTCACTCCCACATATTCTATTTTACCATACCTACCTCAAAAATGACTTACTTGGGAAAAATCCATCGCAAAGCTTTTAAAATGGTCAATAATACCGTAAAAAGAGTTAAATTGCACAATTTAAGTCATAATTGCAAGGCTCAAGCTCATTTACCGTACATGTCCCCAAATGGCTTCCAACGACATCAATACCTCGATTTAGCCGTAATTTCACGTTGAATTAAGACTTAATAGCACCAAGATTCTCCTCGAATCTCTCCTACTCCACCTCTCCCGCCAACACCCCTTGATACTCTGCTGTGCTAGGGAAAAACGCCGTATGAACCTTCAGACGTTGCCACATTTCCTTCAATAAAACCCTAATTTCCTGGGAAAATCGTTAATTTTTTTCTTCAATTTTTTCAGACACTTTTGCTTGTAATTTCGTCTGAAATGTCTAAATATTTCAAGGGAAATACGCATTGTCGTTCTCAAAAATACATGGTATATTCGAGGCAATTTGGCAACTCTCGAATGCACATACGGCGTTCTTCCTTAGGACGGCAGAACACTGCACTTGCGACTTCTCCAAGCTCATCCAGAGACACCTGACTCCATACTCCGGGAGTGCCGCCGCCGAGTCCTTGTGCGGCGTTCCGTGCGCTTACATTCTTCTTCTTCTTCCCTCTCCTTTTCTTTTTCTTTTTCCTCCAATAGTGGGAGCGTTGAGAGGTTGCGGCGGCGATGGGCCGATGGGTGATGGTTGACCCACTGCTGCGGCGCGGCCTAGACTTGGATTGCCACTTGGCTCACCAATCAGCACTGAGCAATCATCAATCCGCGATGGTAGTTGGGGCGCTTATCCTACTATCAATTACGGAACGCCGTAAAATCACGTAAATCGCTACGCTGCGGCTCGGGTCGCCCGGTCGCGGGGCGGGGTAATCGCCGAGCTGGCGATTGGGCCTTCTAGTCGTGTGAGCAAATTCACATTGTTGCCGTCATTCCGTGGCATTAAAGGAAAAAAATTCTGCCAAATACTCAAAGACATAGGTCGAGCTTTTTTCTGGTGGTCGGGTGGCCTGATCATCTGCTTATCCAGGAGGAGTCAGTAGCCTGATTGTTGAAATTTTGTGTTTGTCGGGTGGACATGGACGACATAGGTTGAATGGCGAAGCGTGATTGTTCGGCAATGTCTTATCGCTGCTTTGTCGATTGGAATGGACGATAAACTAAAGGTACCTCTTGAGTTTCCGACAGAATGTCGTCCATTCCAATCGACAAAGCAAATTCTGTCTTCGTACTGACAAGCCCCAGCAGCATGATTGTTAAAATTGTGTGTTTGTCGGGTGGACATGGACGACGTAGGTTGAATGGCGAAGCGTGATGGTCGGCTGTGTCTTATCGCTGCTTTGTCGTGCTGTGTCGATTGGAATGGACGAAAAACTAAAGGTACCTCTTGAGTTTCCGACAGTATGTCGTCCATTCAAATCGACAAAGCACGAAAAAACAGCGATAAGACATAACCGACCAATCACGCTTCGCCATTTAACCTATGTCGTCCATGTCCACCCGACAAACACAAAATTTCAACTATCAGGCTGCTGGGGCTCGTCAGTACGAGGACAGGTTTTGAAGGGTGTCCAAAGGAAAATTTTGGTAAATTGACCTCTCTTAAATGCATTTAGATGCTATAAAATTATCAGGGATTGAGATCAAATGGAAAAAGTTTCAGCAGGCCCATACTAATCACTTTCACGGTAAGTCGCCACCATCAAGATTCGAGCCCGGGACCTCTTGACCTAGAGTCAGATGCGCTAAGAACTGAGCTAACCTGGCCAGCTTCCCAACAAAATCTGGTTTCTTTCGGCTTGATGATCGCCGATCAGTTGGCCGGTTTGACCAGAACCAACCTAACTACGTCAGTGGTTGCCTAATTTCCTCTTAAATTTCAATTTCGACGGAGATACAATCAATTTTTACAATAAATTTGATTTTGACTCTAATTATAATTTTTGGAACTTCTTGGCTTTGTTTTCCCCGCGAAATGGTGTGGACCCAGCACCATTTCTCCACCTTGTTACAATCAATTTTCTTTCTTAAAATTTTGCAACCGCATTTTTCAGGATTAAGGGAAAATGGACAAAATGCTTCAAACTGTTTAACTCGTCTAGTTCTCAGTTAATAAGGCAAAACATGAGAGTTAACTAGTGAATGTGAGGTGTAGTTACGCTGATTTTCGTTAAACCCGTCCCTTAATCCTACCTCAAGCTTGACGAGACTGAGACCGCGACATTTGGCACCATCTAAGAGCTTACGCTTTTCACCAGCAATAGAGCGTATCTAAATTTTAAAGTCAGCCCCGTAGCGAACATATCGCCACGCTGTTCGAGTCCGCGCAAGAATAGAGTTATGTCTTTTTCTTCCGACGGGGCGACGTAATGTTGGAGGTCGATCGTGACGAGAACGAGCGGTGGGGAGAAAGCTCTATGGGTGGTGCGGTGGTGGATTGAGACTTTACGGAGCTTGGAAGTTGGCGGGAAAAAGGGCGATTCATGCCGGGGCGGGGCACAGTGGAGCGAGTTACTGGGAGGGTCAGACATGATTTGGAAACTTAAAAACTTATTGAATTCCAATTGTTATAAAATGTAGAAGTTCGAGAATGGATCCGTTGATTTTCTCATTAAATGGAGAATTTTCACGCAAATTTTTAATTGCTTCATCTGAGAGTGATTAAAGAGCTGACTTCGCAGTATTTATTATCATTTATGTCCGCACTGCAAAAAAAAAACACATTGGATCTAGAGTCCAGACTCTTGAAAACACTGACAAGAAAAAGGACTCCTGATTCAATCAGATTTAAGCTTAAATCAAAAGGAAATCCACTCAAATTGAGAGGCTTTGTTCTTGATTTAAGCTTAAATCTGATCGAATCAAGAGTATTTTTTCTTTTCGATGTTTTTAAGAGTATGGACTCTAGATCCAATGTGTTTTTTTTCCAAAGCTATGGGAAATGGTACAAAAATAGATTGAAAATTGAGAAAATATCCCAGCTGTGTGCACCCTTGTGACGTCATCTGACGGCATTTCCCATTTGAAAACATGCATTTTAGTAGATTCGATCATTACGTTCATCTCCTCCAATATTTGTTCAATTTATAGGACCGCGGGTATTCTCCTGTTCAGTTCACTCGGTAGTTTCCACCTCAACACGAAATCCATCAATTTTTTGACACTTGAAAATTCTCCATTCTCATCAAACATCACTCCTTGAAATTCTTAATATTTCTAAAAATACATAAAAATGTACGGTTATGGTAAAAAAAAGTCCCAAGTCCGGCGTCTCAGTGACTTGATCCACTGTGCGAGGGAGGGGGAGGGGGGTGGAAGTGGCCCGTATTGTGGCGGCGATGCGATCCGTTTAAACGGCCGGATAATGGAGGATCACGACTCGATTATTGATTAATTAGCGAATCGTGTTTTCTTGGTCCGGCCCATTGTTAGCCGTGCACACTGGCTGCACTCCGCTCCGCGACGAATGCGACTCCATGACCTCGCCGCTGCACTTCCAATCCAACTCACTCCTGGGTGTTCCCCCGTTTCCGGCGACTCCCGCGGATCCCCGAGCTTGCGGCACCGACTCACACGTTCTCCGGCATATTTTTCTCCTTTCGCGGAATTTCAAGGTTTCCGAGCTTAAAGTCGTCTCGGTAGGTTGCGTTGGTCACAGAATCGTGTTTTCATGATTTCAGAGTGAAGAAAGTTTTGGGTAAAATCGCACGACAATTGAAGTGTTGCGTGCAGAAAAGGGCGTTCCTTGATCAGGGTGTCTATTTTTTTTCATTATAGGAAATCCTCATTTTTGACAGCTAAATCCTGATTTCATGCACTGGAAAAAAAAAAAAAAAAAAAAAAAAAACAAATTGGATCTAGAGTCCAGACTCTTGAAAACATTGACAAGAAAAAATATTCTTGAATCAAATGGAAATCCGCTTAAATCAAGAGGCTTGGTTTCGATTCAAGGAAAAATCCGATTGAATCAAGAGTATTTTTTCTTGTCAATGTTTTTAAGAGTCTGGACTCTAGATCCGAGCTTCTTTTTTTTTTTACCAATGTATAAAGGAACTCTACTCAAAATAATCGATGAGCTGCGAAATTCCGAATGAGCTGGTGGTATACGTCATCCCTTGAGCAGGATAATCATACTAAAACATATGCTATCACGAACGTGTGCACTAAAGGGAGGAATCCTCAGGATGAGGAATGGCAGAAGGGGGATGGAAAATTACGACTCCCTGATATATCTGAGCAGACTTCAGCGTAAGGTCGGTCTCCATCAAATCAATCCATCCCTACATTTTGAAAATGACGTTTGGTCACGTACACAAAAATGAACTCGGAGAGAATCAACGATCAACGGTTGCACGCGCATTTCTTGCTTTCCGTGACCGACTTCGTTTAATCAGTCCGATGGGGGAAAATTAAGGAGCGGGCGCACCGTTGGAAGCAGCTTTTCTTTCACCGTAGGGCAAAGGTGGTGGCCTCGACTTTGTTAGAAAAAGCGGAGTTTACGTTGGATAAAGGCAGACATACCACGGGTTTTACAGGGATTGAGTTGGTGATGATAAATCAAAAACATAGGAGAACAAACGGGAAACAAGGCTAAAAATTACACATACAAAATCCGAGACGTTTTGGCCCAAAACTGAGCCATTTTCAGTCGGAAAAATAAAAATAAAATATAAAAATTCCTAATAGAAACCTGCAGACTACATGATCACCGAAAAAATGCTCGGTTGGCAATGAATGGTGAATGAGAGCGAGAACTTACTTTTAAAAACCCATTGTCACTTCAGTATTTTACCTAAACTTTCAACATGAAAGGCTGAGGGTTGAAATATCGAAAGCGCTACAGTCTTAATCATTTCCCCGGTGTAAGTTGTTGTCGGAAGATCTAGAATTTCGGGGCTCTTTCCTCAAAAATGCCGTGCTTACTTACTGGCATTCTATACTTTATCTTTTACCGTTGGCAATCATTCCAACACACGGGAGTAAAATTATAATAAGCAAATATATAACAAAACAAGCAAAAATTTGGGATTAAAAATTGCTTGGATATCTATTATCTTTTCTTCGAGAATTTTTTGAGTAGATATAAGTCGAAAAAATTGTTCAAAATTTAAGTAGTGTATTTCCTTCGAAAAATACACTAAAACATGAAAGCGTCGAATATGACAATATGTAAAAAGACACTTTTGGAAAAAAAAATAAGCAGCTCGTCTTTAGAAAGATAAATAGCGTCGAAAAAAAGGACTCTCAATGGAATGCACACAATGATTTGAGCAAACTCAACTTTCAGACTATTTCAACACAAAATTTATTGGAGCGAAGCATTAGACGTCACTGGTGTCACATCGGCGGTATTAATATAGGTAAAATCTTTGAAATTCGTGATTGGGTAAAACCAATCAATTACATCGTATAATAGTTAGGACACTTACAGGATTCCAGAAAAATACATGGAGATCTAACAATTAAAAATAATGCTAAATAATGCTTCTCAGTTACTTCTTTGAAGTAACATACATTGGCACGGAGCAAGGAGAAAGGTATCGCTAATTGGACGTACTTCTGTCAAACGGAACTGCGTGCATTATGACGTGACCCCTGTTATGCATGTATTCTTATGGGTATCAGGGCTCATGTCTTAATGCACGCATAGTTCCGTTTGACAGAAATACGTCCAATTAGGCGTAAGCCCACCATTTTTTATGTTAATCATATGACGAGTGCGCTCGCATTCATTCTTCGATTCGAGAGTTTTCACAGCTCCCGTTCGTCGTTTCTCACAATCAGACTAAGAAACTTGACTGTCGAAATAATTCCATTCTAAGGGCGGAAATTGAATTAAACAGTTCGATTTTTTTTTTTTTTTTGCAAAAGTATGACCACTCAATTTCCTTTTAGATTTTCTGAAATTTTACGCGTAATCAGCAGAAAAATCGGTGAAATTTGGAGATAGAAATATTTAATGGGAACACACAAAAGTACAATTTGCAAGCGGAAACTATGCAGCATTGAAGTAGTTCGATTTTTTTAAACAAAAGTCTGACGACGCGATTTCTTCACCAAATTTTGCAAAATTTTGCGTGTAATCAGCAGAAAAATCAATGAAATTTAAAGTTGTAAATGATTAATGATACCCTACAATACTTAGCACAATTTGCGAGCGGAAATTGTGAAGCATTACAAAGTTCGATCGTTTTTACAAAAATATGATTACGGAATTGCTTCACGAAATTTTGCGTGTAATCAGCAGAAAAATCAGTGATATTTGAAGTTCGAAGTACTTCATAATATCCCAGCAAAGGACAACTTTCGAGTGGACATTATGAAGCATTGAAATGAGATGTAGATATAGATTCTTTCGCCTGGAAAGCGAAGAGTTGTAAAACGTATACACTTTCCAGTACCTAAACTTTTAACTCCCAAAGCGGCTCGGTTTTTCAACGCCTCTCGAATTGGCATGAGGCTGTTAAACGGATCTTACGACGCTAATCGCAAGGGCAGAGCGAGTCTAAAACTTAGCCGCGGAAGTTCATCAAACAAGTTAGTCACACGGCACTACCTCATCCTATGGGGCCTGTGTCCCTTTGAAAACTGACGACGGCGCGGGGGATTTTTTCGCGGTGCGGAGACGAAAGAGTCACCGGAAGCGAGGCGTAAAGTTTCTCGTGAAAGCTTGAAAGCTCCGAGCGGTCGGGGTGCCGTAACGTAGCATCGGGAGGAAATACCTACGCCGCACAGTGGGGCGAGTCAATTAGAGGGGTCGGTCACGGAATTTTTGAATAAAACTGCAAATTTTGATGTTTAATTCGTCATATTTTGAAGTTCAAGGGATGCTTGTAGAAGAATATTTCACTGTAAAGCCAATGGAGTCATTTTTAGAACCTCTAAGTTTAATATAAACGGAGTTATAAGCGTTTAGGGGTTCCAAATTTTGTCCGACCTCTCCTATTGACTCGATCCACTGTGCGCCGACCGAAATAAGCCTCCGGTCCCTCCCAGCCTCTCCGGCTTTCCTCATTTCCGACCATTTCCCAGTGCTGCCGCTCGCGCTTCGCACTGAAAAAACTCTGCTGCGAGCTGATTATATTGAAATTGATAGACAAGAGGGCTAAGGGAAAATGGAGGACTCGATCGAGAAATAAAAACGTAGATCGATCGACGTGAAGCGAACAACATCAATTCAATCGACAAATTAATTTTACAAAAAAAAAAAAAAAAAAAAAAACCATGTCGATTCGTCCTTCAAAAATTGATCGAAAAACAAGATCGTGGACCGATTGACGTGATTCGATCTACACCGATTTGTTTGACAAATACGCGAATCGGTCGGCAAACCAGTGAGTCTATCGGCAGAATCCGTGAATCGGTCGAGAAACCCATGAATCTATCAAAAAACCCGTGAATCGAGCGACAAACCCGTAAACCAATCAATAAACGAGTGAATCAATCGAATTTTGTCGATCGAATCCATTCTCTCCAGGGAAAATCAGTATACAAGAGCGCTTGATTTTTAATAGGTGTTAAGAGTATCCGCGTTACTCTTATCACAAGATACTATCGAGTAGGAAATAAGATTTGAGAATGCCGTTGCACTTGAAAAGTGTCGATGTTATGTCTGAAGCAGAATCTCTCTAACGTAAAAGCTGTAATCAAACAATAACAAGTTCTTTTCTATTCTTTCAGAATACGTGGATCTTACCAACACGGCGAATACAAGATTCTGTGGCATCGACTAAGTTTTTCATCCGATAAGAAAAACAACTTCACTCACACTCAGTGAACACCTCCGATCGTGGGCTGCTTCGCCTTATTCGTTGGAATCTTTTTGTAGCAGACGCGGACATTGTTTTCCCGGAAAGAAACTAACTTCGTCAGAATACGATCAAAACTTTAGCCCGGGGGATTCAGCTATTTGAATTTTTCTTTAACCTGTTTTGGCTCCTTGCCTCAGGTATTATTTTTAAAAACTCCAGCTCTGTTAACTGTGCATTATTTTAATGGAAAACTTCACTAGAGAAATTATTTTTCCGCATTATTTTTGAACACAATTATCCTCCATCTCAAGATGATGATAGAATGCAGGGCTGGAGGTATACATATGTATTTCCCGAGGCGCAAACTCTGTGTGATTTTCTGAAAATGTATATATTCTAACGAAAGTATGCAAAAAGCAGACTTCAGACTTGAAATTATTCAGAATGATAAAGCTTTAAGTTTTTGCCGGCCATTTCTGTTCACGGTGGAAACTGTTTTCGCGAGATCCACACCCCGAAAAAATCGGCAGTTGTAGCCAATATTCTGGCAATTTAGCGAAGCTCACGAAAGTTTGAACCATGTTCAGAGATTTCGGCAAATTTATCGAACTGCGGCAAAGGTGGCTCCCGAAGCCTTTACAGGATTTGGACGTAGTTGATTTTTTTCTTTTTTTCCACCGTGTAAGATGAAAATGTGTTTTCAGGGATTTTCACAAGTGTCCTGATGTTTCTTTTTGGCCTTCCGGCCATATCGAATTCCTTCTGACTAGTCAATTTCCCCTATTTTTCTGATAGATAAGAACCCTGAATATAATATGAGGGTTACAGCCCTAATGCTTAAACATTTTATGTATATGAACCTCAGAGGTATATTTCAGAGGACATTTACGGTGATACCACTATTCAACCACATGGGAGCTCGGCTCGTGTTGCCTACACTTAAAGTTTAAGGTGAACTGACACGGCGTTAAAGTCACCTCTTATCGTCCAGTCAAAAGCAATTTTATGTCCATTCTAGGAAGCAAGTCTTTTCACGATGATACACAACTACACATTAACGTAGATACCACTCTTCATCGTTGGGAGTAAAAAAAGCATAAACGTAATGCTCTACCTAATTCATGAACAGCCCCTTAACGCCACTCTTCCTTTCAAGGAGCAATATACTTTCTTACGGAGGAACGGTTGTGCGGATTCTATTGAATATTTAAGAAAATTTACTTCACGTTAAAAAGGAAATCCCTGATATTTTCAAAAGTATCTCGACAACCTACCCTATAATAAAAAAAAAAAATTGCCCTGAGTTATTAAACGGAAAATGATGCGACTTGGTTCCTTTTTACCTAATGCGGTCAAAATATTAGGCGTTCCCGCCTCACACTGGAAAAAAAAACACATTGAATCTAGAGTCAAGACTCTTAAAAACATCGACAAGAAAAAATACTCTTGAGTCAATCGGATTTTTTGCTTAAATCAAGAACCAAGCCTCTTAATTTGAGCGGATTTCCTCTTGTTTTAAGCAAAAATCTGATTGAATCAAGAGTCCTTTTTCTTGTCAATGTTTTCAAGAGTCTGGACTCTAGATCCAATGTGTTTTTTTTCCAGTGCACGTTCTTACACAGGCAACGCATGGATTTACTTCTCCTACCCTCTTGTCCACTAATAAAAACCGTCATGCGATCGAAGTAAGGAGCGTTGCGAATATTTTCGCGGAGAGCCCTTGAAACCAGAACACGTTGACCGAGCTACGTGCTTCACTTGTTTGAACAGTAAAACCGGCCGAAATTTGTTTGAGAACACCCGCTCAAAACTTAAAATTCGGAAGGAGAAACACCCTCCTGTCCACTTTTATTTCTAGCTATTTGCATTCCGCGGTACGAAAGAAACGTTAACGATCACTTAACCCGAGCGTGCCCGGATTCCGAGCTCGCTCGAGAGGAGGCCGGTTTGTCTAGTCGTGAAAAGCCGCGAGATTTTCCCGCCAATTTTAGAAGGTCGAGTGGTCGAGAGAGGGCATCGTTCTTCGTGTATGATCGCCGCGCCGAATGCATTGAATTGTGATGAATCATGAGTCAGACTCCACGTTAACGCCACGTTGCCGCCGAATTTTTTTCTGATCCATAAAAGTTGCAATATTTGCGTCGATTAATATTGGGCTTCGAATACACTCCCCGTAGTTCATGATGTTGGTTAATTTTACTGACATTTAAGTCCCCCTTCGAGACTTAGCACTGACAATGCATCGTTTTTCTCATGGAAAGACGTAAAAAATTATCAATGTTGTCGTAGTGCCCCTCACAAATTGCATCATTATCTGGAGAATTTTGGACGTTCCAACTGGAAATTTCATTAATTCTGATTCCATGCAAAAATCGGAACAATTTTGGACTAAAATTGCACGGGTAAAATCTTGTAAACAATCGAATTATTTGCGTCAATTTTGCAACATTGGAATGGAGTTACGTTCCTTCATCCGGAAGACGACGAATGAGACAATTAATTGGACTACATTTAGCAATTTGGGACTATAATGCTAGCCCGGATTAAAAACAACGTATGTGCCATTAGTTTCCCTGTGCACATAAGTGTTTTCCCTGAGGAGCCAGAATTAATAGTTCCTAATTGCAAAATGCAGTCCAATTCGCTTATATGAACCGTAAGAATGATTTCCTGTAACCGCACCGTGCGGTTCATGCGACCGTGCTCTCGGCGCGGCGTAAGGAACCGTCTCCTCAGTTCATGTGACAGTTTTCCGAGAGTTCAGTTGGGTTTGCGAGCTCGGTTACATGAAACGATGAGACGGTTCATAGAACCAAAAATACCGTTACATGAACCGAATATTACGGCTGATACAGAGCATCGCACTACCGGTTCAAATAATCGACTTTTCTTCCTCTTTAATAATTGGCAAGGTGTCGAGAAGGGCTGAAATTAGCCAACGTTCAAACAGTAAGAATACGGCAAGGTTTGGATGCTGCGCGAAAAACAAACAGAAAACTTCTTTCCTGCCCTCTTTTCTTGGAAAATCGGTTAGAAACATGTTAAAGTAATAACACACCACGTATGCTTCCTTTTGGCGGCTATAAAAGTTGTGGCATGAAAGGCATCTGGAGAAATTTAAACAGAAATAATATAATTTGCTAAAGCTACTGTCGTAAATCTCATCTCCTCATATGTATCTCGCGGAAGACTGTGTAATCATAAAATGATGACACTTTTTATGACTTTCCTAGTTTCCAACGATTACACGGCTAAAATTAAATCAAGGCAAGACGGTATGGCATTCCATTTCAACAATTGCAAGGCTTGTAGACTCCCTCTGCTCGGCTTCGAAAAACGTCGAATGAGTCTTGAGACGTTACCACCTTCCTTGTGCTAAAACGCTTCTCAAAGATTTTTTTTTTTTTTTTTTTTTTTTCAAACTTTCCGGAGAATTCTAACTGTAATTTAAACTGAGTTGCACGAAAATTTGAAGGAAGTATGTTCATAACATTCCTTAAGAATACATTTTTCACTGGAGAAGCATCGCTAACGTTGGTAACGCTCGGCACTAGATTATACAATGTACTCATGTCGAGTAATTTTTCAAAGCAACATTAGTATTTAAGAAATTGAATTGAATTTTTCACTTATGCATGCTGTAAACTGCTGAAAAAAACTTGACGCACTCGGAATTTCCTGATTTATGACCGATTTTCCTGATGACATCAAATTTCCTGGTATTTTCCGATTTATTTGGTTTTTACTATCAGTGCGGGCAGCCAATTTTTTTATGTTCATAAGGGGGAATACTCGGCAACGTTCGAAAGCTCATACGGCGTTTTACCTTACGGCAACTAACCTGGTGTTGATGGATTCATGACAACAAAAGAGTTAGTTCAATACAAGTCTCCACCTCGACAAAGAAAATTAAATTTCCACAAAAAATTTCCGCTCATAGCGCTCTCTGGCGGGTAACATGGCGAAGGATGAGTAACCTAACCTGTTGTCTTGTCTGGTGCAGCTGACGGTAAGCACATTGAACCGTGCCGAGCGTGGCGGCGGTCTAGGTAAGTGGGCACCCGCCACCTCTCCGGTTGAGGCTTCGGAGTCAAGGTCAACTCCCGTTGGGCACCCCCCCCCCCCCCCCCCCC
>NW_017547263.1:671183-697833 GCF_001854935.1 Bemisia tabaci | reverse complement strand
AGAAAGGCTTCGAGTAGCTTCGCCGTGGAACTGCCGTGCTACGAGCTACGAGAAGTGAGTGTGGTTGTAGTATGTTCGACCGTACCGCAGTGGAATGAGGGATACTGCTATGCTAAGGAAAAACGCCGTATGAACTTCTAGGCGTTGCCTAATTTCCTCTGATAAAATACGAATTTATCGGGGAAATTGTAAATACTTGTCTTCCAATTTTTCAGACGATTTTCTTCGAAATATAATCTAAACATCTGAAAATTTCAAGGAAAAAGATGCATGAATTTCGTGAAAAATATATGTTTTATCCGGGGAAATTTGGCAACTCTCGAATGTTCATGCGGCGTTCTTCCTTAGCACGGCAGCATAGGAAGACGCCGGACTTGGAATTTGGTACTGAAACTGCAAATCTTGATGTTTATTCAGTCATATTATTAATTTTAATAAATACGCTTGGAATTAAAGTTCACAAAAAAAACCGATGCGCTCACTTAGAGACATCTACGTTCTGTAATGACGAAGATGTAAGGTTATACAAAGCATCAATAAAATCGCACTATTAAGAAAGAGGGCAGTACGAGTACCTCCCAATGTCTAGCGAAAATTGACACCGCTTGATGGCAGTTCCTAACGTGGACATTTTTTTGCTGTCTAACAAGAACGTAACCACGCATACAAGCAGAAGATAGCACGATCACATACTTATGTCTCCACTAATATGAAATAAGTAAATTCCTGTATACGTAAGTTTCGTCAAATATAGTCATCTGAACAATTTTATGAGTCCTTTAGGTGCACATTGACAAATTTTACGAAAAACTAAGAATTCGTTCAATAAAATTGTTCACTACGTCAAATTTCTCAAAACTCCACTTCTGGTATTCCTGTTCTCTTAGGTAATCTAGCAGGATGGTGACGTCACTAGTCGGTAGTCACGACTACCAGCGTTCAAGCAAACGCACCACAAAGCAACAATGCAATGGTGATGAGACCTTGATCTTGACCAGCGTCGAGACCCACAGACCCGGCCCGGCTCACACACTGCAGCGCTGCATCGATGATTTATTGCGTACTTAACAGCGGAGCCTTCTCAAGCGCAATTCATAGATTCGCGTTCCAATCAAAGGCTCTCCCGCGTGAGGTATGCTATGTGCGAGTCACCGATTCGTGAAAGGAGATGTTGCATGGGTAAGGGATTTGCGATTTGACCATTGATTCTTATGTTAAAAGTTCGCGAAAAACACGATGGTGCCACTGGTTTTCTCTGACATCAACTCCCAAGCTCAAAAAAAGCTCTCAAGTTGAGGCCAAAATGGAGAGGATATCCCGCCCTGCCCTCAGAGTCCACCTCTACATCAAAACAAACTCTCCATGCGAAGATAGGGAACAAATACATTAGCAGGGTTGCCGTGTTTTCAGTTTTGGAGTCCCCAAATGAGGTGGCAGCCCTGTCAATGTATTTGCTCCCTATCTTTGCATGGAGAGTTTGTCTTGATGCAGAGGTAGACTCTCAGGATAGCGTAGGATATACCCTCCATTTTGGCCTCACTTTGAGAGCTTTTGTAGAGCTTGGGAGATGATTTCAGGGAAAACCAGTGACACCATCGTGTTTCTCGCGAACTTTTATATAAGAATCTAAGGTCAAATCGCAAATCCCTCACACATGCAACATCTCCATTGATAGATTCGCGTTCCGATCAAAGGCTCTCCCGCGTGGGGAATGCGATGTGCGAGTCACCGATTCGTGAATTCATCTTTAACGAAAAGATGAGATTCAAAAGCAGGTATCTCGATTGCACCGTTTCAAAGTCTCCGGGGCTATGGTATTATTTGGACCGCGTTTAGCAGAAAGGAACCAAGCTACAACAGCTTTTGCCAAATTTAACTGGGCAATTTAATTATTGCAGTTTTACTAGATGACGTTTGTGCGGATTCCTCTACGAATTTCAAGGAATTTGCTTCGTTATCATGCAGAAAATTTACTGAAATTTGCACAAAAATCCAAACGACCGTTCTTATGTAGAAATTAAATTGCCCGATTTAATTTTGCAATTGCTAGTGTGGCTTGGTTCCTTTCTGCTTAACGCGGTCTATTTTAGAGTAAAATTAAAGAACCTTATTGTTTGAAATTTTTACAAGAAATTCATCATAAAATGAAGAAAAATTAGAAAAACTGCCAAGCATTGGTGTTATTAGTTTCCCGTCGAACGCACTAAATGTCACGCGAAATGGAAAACATCGAAAATAGAGATGCGTAGTTTTCCAATTTTACTACCGACATGCAATCGCAAAAGGATGGTGGGATTTCGAAGCACCTTTAACCGTGGATTCTATTCAAATTAGAAAACGCCACGAAGCATGTTGGTGGTTTTCTAAGCTCTAAATTGCTCTGGAAGCTGAATTCGGAATGGGAGGGTATTATCATGATCATTTGGGAGTTTTCACACCACGACAGGCCTAGTACAAATAATTTTACGCAAACACTTGAGCTTGATTAATTTTAAAAGGAGCCAATAATGACACCGTTGAATTTTTAGCTGCGTGGAGTTGGTTGTCAAGTTATATAGCGTAGACGGTGGCGTTTTTCCTGCGCATAAGCTAGAAAATACTGCTCTTTTCGATGATGACCAAAAGGAGGTGAGAAATGGTCAGATATCATTTACTTGGAATCAATCATTCAGGCTTCGACGGATGAACCTATCATCAAAAGCGTATAGTTCTACAGGACATAATTAACTGCGATGATACACTGAAAAAAAAGTGGTTAGCGTTGAGAACGAATTTGATTAGTTCTCGCCCAGTAGAATCAAAATTAGACTTCAGAACGAATTTATCGTACTGAGGCAACAATCACTTCGCTCCACCCGCTGACTTGACTTTGCTAGAGCGCGAACCAGAATTGGACCACAGCACTAACTATGCACTAACTGTCAAATCAGCGCTGTCGTAAAACTAATTCGCCTTCGGGTGAAACAAATTCGCCCTCAACGCTAATCCCTAAATTTTCCGTTACCTTTTTTTAGTTTCGAAAAAATGGCGACGGTATAACAGCCTCAATCGCGTCAGCTCGTGAAAATCAATTACAATTTATAATTTCGGGGTCGTCCGACAATTTAAATGCTCCCGGTATTATTTATAGTGCCCTCTCTTTTCTGAAAACGTTCGAAAGCAACATAAATCAACTTGTTAAGGTTAGAAATCGTCTGTTTGTAAACAAGCATGATCTTCGTTCGAGTCGGTCCTCCTCATTAAATTATGATTAAAAATTTCAGCGTTCAGTTTATATGTTACGAAAATCTGTAAAATTAAACTGCATACTTCTATACTTCGTATTCTTCCGTAATTTCAATAGAATACCTCAAGTGTTCGGACGAGATATGCTTCCTTTGAGGGATCAGTTTTGTGTGTGGGGAATTATCCGTCATTCAAGATTCAAAGTTAATTATGAATTTATCCTTCCTAAAGAAAACCGGTGGTCAGGAAAACATCACTATCTAGTTGTTCTGTCGGTCACAGAATTGCAAAGATCAATTTTTCTGTTCAGTTTATTCAGTGTGAACATTCGCTACTATTTCATGTGTCAAGTGTGTGCTTCTGAAGGATAATTCTGTCTGCTTGCTTGTGCATTTCTTTCTTCTGTCGTTCATTTGGAACCGGTGAGTTTTTTTACCTCTCATTCTTTCAAGAAATCTTCTTCTTCTGAAAGTATTGTCCAGTTATCATTCGCCATGAACTTTTCTTCTCTCTCAGATTTTGATAGTAGGTAGGTATTCTTTCTGAACTTGTAGATCATGCATATCGTACGCTATTTATTTACTCGTTTTAGGAATAGCATTACTTATAGCACTGCTCAGAGTTAACTCATAGACACCTTATAGCTACCCAAAGGAAATGTGTTTACGCACTTGGACATGGACTGTCCTTAGTTGCATCACCTACGATTCTGATGGGCTGTGAAGTAGCTGTCAAATTATTTGTCAAAGTCTGGCAATGCTGCTCATTTCACATATACGTTGCATTTTTTTGCTGTATGTACCTATTTCTTAAGTATCATTAGATGCTATTTTTCTGGTAGAACAAACAGGATTGTGTTTGAATTTAAGGAAGGATGTTGGCAGTCTTGTTCCCATCTATGGATTTGGTTTTTCATCTACACTATCATTCTCAGTACTTAGACCTTTTCCAACCAGAGGTTTCATTATGCAAAACTATTGTAACTTATCTCACACAGATTTCTCTTTCCAGTTTTTTAAAAATGTGTAGACAAAATAGACCGCGTTTAACAGAAAGGAACCAAGCCACCTCAGCTATTGCCAAAGTTAATTGGACAGTTTAATTTTTTAAGAACGTTTGTGCGGATTCTTTTGAAAATTTTAGGGCATTTGATACGTAACTATGGAGAAAATCCACTGAAATTTGCACGAAAATCTGCACAACCGTTTAAATGTAAAAAATTAAATTGCCCAATAAAATATGGCAATAGCTAATGTGCGGCTTGGTTCCTTTCTGTTTAATGCGATCCAAATAGAAGAATGAAGGTTGGAAAAATATAGTCTCCCATTTTTACAGAGAATTGATTTCACAGTAGGATCCTCCCAAAAGCTCAGTGGTAATGATCCTGTGGAGAGTGCTCGAAACTAGTCATAGTATTGTCATTTCCCACCACAAAATTTATCTTAAATAGGCATAGAAAGGCTTAGTTACTTCATCTTACCCCAATGCCATTAGAACCCTCTCATTGCTAGGTAAGATTACTACTTTAGAGCTTCCAGTAATTTTAGTAAGACATCACAGTGTTGCTGGGATGAACTATCTTGAAGTTATTTAGTATTTAGGAGAAATGGGTTTTGTTTAACGGAAACTCACCAAGTCACATTTCCACCAAAATTTAGTTACAAATGGTTTTAAGCTCAGCCTGTGGAGGCACTTTAGTTTCTCTAGCAAAACATTCAAAGCCCACTGAAGATGTTTACTTAGTTGTCAAACATGGGCTCAACATTAATTTCTTGCCTCCAAAACAAGGCCCTTATCTACAGTGTGTTAAAATAAGCAGAGCTAATTTGGATTTCCACAAAATACGGTATTTTTGAACTGAAGGGCCGAAAATAAGAAAGGAATTTTCCTCATGAAATACATTGGAAACAGTGATAGATAGAACCATATCACAATTTATCTCTGACATGTTATATTTTCAAATTTTCGTGGAGAGGGGGGGGGGGGATACTTTTCTTCAATGGTTCCCCCCCCCCCCTCCCCCCCAATACCCAAGTGGTTCTTCTAATCGTTTCAGAATAGAGATGTAGAATGAAAACTGTTGACATGAAATTTCATAGGTACAATTTTCAGGGGCTGCTTATGCAACCCAGATATTTATTTTCAAAATATCAAAATTCCATTTATAATGTCTCTATGTTTTTCACGTACTGCCTTCCGAGTGTATGACTGAAGTTCCTAAAATTTCAGACTGTATTTCAAATTTTGCATCTCTGTTCCGGAAAAGAGAAAATGCTGGAATGCTATCAGAGAATTTGCTGAAACATTGCATTAAAATCACCCACATTACTTTTGCTTAATAGTGACCAATTATTGACATTTTTATTTCACAAGAGAATGTATGCACCAAAACTTCAGAACAGTTGCTTTACCTCTTACAATGACCTTCTGAATAAAATATTTTTTGGCGCTCATACGCCCTTTTAACTAAACGGCTCAATTGCCGACGACAGACCCCCGTTTGAAAACCGCGCGACCGGTAAACTTGCAGTGTGACCCTGCTTCCCAATGAAAGGGAACTGAAAGCTCATTGGTATGTGAAACTAGTGTTTTCTTTCTACTCTATTTTATCATTTATACTGTAGCGTCGGATCGAGTAAACTATTTTGCAATATAACATATCCTGGTGTAAAATTTTGTCGATAAAGAAGTGTATCTATAAGGGCACTTCACTTTATGTCTCATCGGAAAGTACTGTGACATAGAAATTTGTGTTGGTACTGTTTGTTTGATTGTTCATCGTGATTTCCCGCCGGTAACCTGTTGTGCTGTTTCTCGTTCAGTCGTTCCTTCAAGTTTGTTGTGAAAATGGATAAGGAGACGGAAGCATTTATGAGAAGAATAGGTCTCGAGCGGTACCTCGATGCTTTCAAAGGTCAGTACTTAGCATATTATGTTACAATTTATAAAGACTTGGATGTATAGTTCACACCTAGATTTCTGTCTTCGAGTGCTTATCGACATCCTAGCTTTCAACATTTTCATTTGCTTCAGTTGAGCCTTATCACTGTTTGAATAAGCCTCTTCAAGAGGAAGTGACTTACTCATGTTTACCTACTAAGAGAAAAGTTCTCGCCATGATTTTCTTTTTGTGACAAGAGCCCATAAGTAAGATACAAACAGGTAAGGCAAACTACAGTAGCCGGATTGTTGAAACTTTAACTGGCTATGTCGGCACGATAAGACAAGACATAGCCCTATCTGCGCCGTGTAATAAATCGATTCACGATTCTTGTCGTGCCGACATAAATTTCAACAATCAGGCTACAGCTTGCCTTCTCTGCTTGCATTGCACCTGTGGATTCAAAGGGCAGCCAGGTAATGTGCACTACTTAATTTGATCAACCTAAGGTGAAGTATTAAAGCATAACCTTGTCATATTAATGATACAGATGGTAGAATGTGTGTCCAAACGTTGTGAGCAATCAAGATTTCTCAGCGGTTTGTTGGTTGAATTGCTATTGAATCTCCTCGATCAATGAAGAGCATTGCTAAGATAGGGATTTATTGATCAGGATCATTCGATATCAATTCAGCAACCGAACCACTGGTTTGATGAGTTGAGAAGCAACTCAGGTATGATCCATCAATGAATACCTAATGATGATTCACCATTATAGGTACTCAACATAGAATTTGAAATTAAGGCTATGTTTCTGTTACATTGGAACCATCGATTATAGATGTATAGAACATCACAAGACAAACATACCGGGTGATCCAGACCACCCATCCACTATCTCTCTCCAAAGTACCACTGACAATTGAGTTTTGAGGGCCAGGCCTGACACAATGGTGGGGATACTGGGTCCATGGTACCGGGGCCTGGGCCCTAGACCCAGTATCCCAACCCTTTTGGCAGGCCTGGCCCTCAAAACTCAATTGTCAGTGGTTCTTCGGAGAGACATAGTGGAAGGGTGGTCTGGATCACCCGGTAGTTACTAAATCAATGTATTAGGCCACTAATTTTCCTTCTCCACAAGAAATTCCAATTGATTTGAAACTATGAGTGTTACTCAGTACATAAAGGCTTTTGAGATACTAGACAGTGACCCATGTGTAAGCCCCCGAGATCATCAATACCAATATCCATTAATAACGTTCCAATTTAGTCATTTGTCAACCTTGGAGCAACAACAGTCACTGACCAGATTTTTTGCAACCCTCTTCATGTTCAGTTCTTCTCAATTGCCCAAATTTTTTAGTAAGAGCTCATCAATTCTTTTACAGTGGAGCACTGTAAGTACAATCTTAAACCAGACAAACTTTCAGTTTTCCTTCTTTGCACTTTGGCGGCAGGTCACTGAAAAAAAATCTTGGTTACAATACTAATTCACATAATGGTAACTCTACCGGGAAATAACAGGGATGACGTACAACCGGGAATTCTAGGTAGTTGTTACCGTTTTCTCGGTTAATATGTCAAGAATTTTTTCAGTGTCTGTAATTTTCATTCAAGAATCATCTCTGAAACTTACAGTCGTTAATTTTTTGGAAAGCAAAATCTTGCGTTGAATTATGGATACCAGCAAGTATACTAAACACAATGTATCAATTTCAGAGAGTCGACCCAGTCTCAAGTTTGAGTGGATCCTGAATTTTTTACATCGCATCTATGGGATCAAAATTACTAAGAAACTAATCTTGTTTAAAATCTCTTACCAGAATGAATCACTTGATATGGATTATCTAAAAATGAACATTTATTTCTGAGGATTAGTGGCCAAATTTTTGGGGTTCCATTTCTTTGACAACCCCTACCAAGTGACAAATTCCCATACTTAAACTCATTCGAAAAAGAAGGTTATAGTGAAAGCAGGCGGTTGCTCAGAATTCCAAATACGTACGTGAAATTGAAATTTTTGAAACGACTTGACTAGTTGCCATTTTGAAACAGTGATAATTTTTGCGAATTACCCTAACAATGAGTTCCTCCTTACATTCATTTTCCTTCCTACCCAGATAGAATCCCAGTAGATAATTTTTAACAAAAGTAAAAAAAAGAGAAAAAAAGAAGAAAAAAAAGGGCTCTCTTGTTAATGCTTGTTTGCCACAAATTGCGTTTTTATTAGTTTTTTATACTTCCATGCCTACTACAGCATTGGATAATATCTCCTTTTTACCATGTGTGATTTTAGATGAATTCTAATATAAGTATCTTTCTTGTGCATTTCAGAAGACGAAATTACCTTCGAAGATTTGATTCTCTTTACTGATTCATCAGCCTCAAAACTCATCCCAAAAACAGGCCCCAGGCTTAGATTTCTAAAAGCAATTGCAGATTTAAAACCTTCAGAATTGCCAAAAAAATTGGAACCTTCGGAAAATTTTAAACCTGTAGAAGTAGCCGATTTGAAACCTGTAACTAAATTGGATCACGTTGTAGATGCGGATGTAAGTATGGAATAATTTGTTTGAGATGCAAGTAAGAAGTTAAGGTGTGACAAAATGTTTGTTGCCAAAAGACTGATGAAACTTTGATATTGTGAACCTAACTAGTGCAAATTCATGCTGCACTAATGAATGAATTAAATGTGAAAAAAACCATGGTGGCTACTACTGCTGTGCTGAGAAAAAATGCCGCATGAGCAGTTGTCATATTTCCTTTGATAAAATACTAATTTATTGGAAAAGTTTTGAAGATTTTACTTCAATTTTTTTCTGACAATTTCCTACACACTTTAATCTGAAATATCTGAACATTTCAAGGAAAAATATTAATAACTTCTTTGAAAAATTGAGAGGAAGTGGCATCGAACCAGAGCACCACTCATCATAATTATTTTTTACAGAAAAATGAGTAAATGTATGCACTATTTTTCAGGGTAGAATGCATGTATAGCTTTGAAAGTGTTCAACTGAAACTAATGCACTGAGTCGCGGAGTTGTAACAGCATTGCACAGCTTTTACATACATTTTTTTCCCTTCGTCTTTTTGGTACGAATAGTAAAGCTGAGGCATTGCGTTAGGTATATATTTTATTATTTATCTACGTAAAAAGTGAAAGCTTTTCACTCCGCTTACGCTTTCTATGTAAGTAAGTAAATATTAAAATGTATACCAGATGCAATGCTGTGGCTCTACTATTTCTACAAAATAATATTTGGTTTATTGCTAGTTATACAAACATGTTTAACTTATGCATACCATACATACAAGTAGTTTTTACAGCGCGCCTGCGCGCTCTGCGACACCTAGTCTCCATTCTTGTCTCCGAACCCAGAGGTCATCCGGTAAATGGCATCTTGTAATTTCATCATGTTACTTTAGTCATACATGTCGCTAAAAACTCACTACTTAATTTGCAACAGAAAGGAATTCTCAGTGAAGAAAAACTTAAAAAGTCATATTCCATCTTCTCAACATCCCCTCCTTTTAAGCTGTTGACTGACCAACAATTTCTCACTAATTTTGTTTTGTTTGTTGAACTAGAAGGAGATTGATGCCTTGTACGAAATTTTAACTAATTCTGACGAATATCCATCAAAGGACGACAAAGGTCCATCAAAGGACGACCAAGGTCCATCAAAGGACGACCAAGGTCCATCAAAGGACGACCAAGGTCCATCAAAGGACAACCAAGGTCCATCAAAGGACGACCAAGGTCCATCAAAGGACGACCAAGGTCCATCAAAGGACGACCAAGGTCCATCAAATAAAACAGGAGATCTCAACGCGAAACCTCGAGAGTTGTACGACAAAGTCTGCAGAGGTATCGGTGCGAAATGCATCGATACATACGAATTGGGAAATGCTTCTCCTGCCGAAGTTAAGGAGCTGCAAGATTTCATTTCTGATATTTTAGATGCATCACTTGACGGAAAATATGTCAAAGATGCTTTCAAGAAACATGTGGTAACTGGAAAAATTCGAGAAATGTTACAAACCATTCTAATCACTCACATCCAAAATTCTTGCGTTAATCACAAAATTACTCCCAATAAGTTCAAGTATTTGGCATTAGCAGTATCTGCAGCCTTTCCAGGGGAAAGCAAAAATATCTATTATATACCGAAGCCTCCTTCTTCGAAAGATTCAAAGAAAAATATTGGACCCAAAGGCCAGCTCTACCAGAAATATCAATACCGCATAAAGCTTTTTAAGCGAACCGGCTTCTTCGAGAAGCAGTCAAGTGAGAAGCCGTCCGTGTTGAACAACGAACCTGTTGTTAATCTTCTCTCAGAGCCAGGTGAGCAGATTTCCTCAATTTTGGGGGTTATTACTTGAAATAAGTATTGAAAAGGAGAAACAATAAACAATATTTAAGTTTAAGAAATCTTAAGGAAAATAATTATTTATCACAGAAATCTAGCGAGAACAACCAGAACTTTTTTTACTCAAGCACAGCTCGCTTTTGGCATAAAATTGTTGCAACACACCATGCAAAATAAATAAAAAATATCTTTGGCAACATTCACTACTTGAACCATTTAAATAAAAAATAATCGGGTACCTAAAGCGGCAGTGAATACATAACGACGGTGAAACTACCAAACCACGTATCTCGGTTTGCGACGTCGCAGACTTCCTGTCATTCTTTATTTTTTAAATAAAAAACTACTTAACGTCCAGTCTTGAAAATTTCTGTGATTTTTCCTCTTCGTGCGGAAAGAATTCTGTGAAAATTTCAAGGGATGATATTGATTTGGTCTACTTCAAAAAAATAAAATGCGAGTGTAGATTTTTAAACACCGCAAACGAGATACGTGGTTTGGTAGTTTCACCGTCGATAAATAATCTGCTCTGTAGTACGGTTATCCTCAGTCAATCATTGTCATTGACTTTCATTCTCGTCAATTTGATTGCTTATTGCGAAAAAGAACCAAGAACATTTCAATTTTGCTAAGATATTGAAACTTTGTTTTCCTTGCCAATACAAACTGATCAGCCTAACAAATTAAATATTCACTCCCAATGAACTAAGAAAAAAATTAAATTTGTACTTATAAATTTTTGCATGACTTCAGTAATTTTTTGCAGAGAATGTAAGCTTCACAATCCTAACAACACTGGAATGCTTGTAGGAAGCTTGGAATTTCTTTTTGCAAAGTGCAATCCAATTGATGAGAGAGAAAGAAATAGATCTTGGAGCAAAAGAAGCCAGGTGAATGCTTGGTTTGAAAATGTAGAAAGTTAGAGGAAGGTTTAAATTTTGCCTTACAGTCAGGAGATATCAGAAAAAGTATGAGAATTTAAAAATATTAATTTATGGAAACATTGTGTCATAAAAAAAGAGAGGATCAAAACCTGTAAGCTTGGCTGATTTACTCCAAATCTATCTGAGCTGAAGTTATCACTTTGTGTCTTGACTATTTGGAATATTTTTTATCATACATTCTATTCTTTTGTCAGCTCTTCTTAAAGCCCCCCCCCCCAAAAAAAAAAACACTGCCAAAAGAAAGCGCTATGGGATCAATTTGCATTTCAGTTTTATTTTATTTCATCTATGTTAATCTGTGTTACAGATCCTAGCGTTGATCAAACCAAGTTAGAAGAGGACCATAAATGGGTGCAGAATAGTTACTCCCCTTATGATATTTTTGAAGATAAGTGGCTGAGCACCATTCATTTGCGACTGAAGCCACTGCACGACAATACTAATCTCCAGATACACCAATATCTGGAAAAATACCCCGTTTATAAAAAGGAAATAGGGGCAACAGTGGTAAGGAAATTTTTAATATACTGAAATAATATAATTTTGTCAGAAGAAACATGATTGTATATAACCTGTCACAGCCACTTCATTGACAAAGGGAGGTCACTTAGTATCCTCCCTAGATTTTGGTCTGAGTGTGGAATGTAAATTGCATCATTTTGTTAGTTTAGGAAGGGGCACTTTTCGCCAGATTTTTGACAAATTTTTTTAACTTTCAGGGCCCATTCATGGAAATGGTAAAATAGAGTCAAGTAATTAGGTACATACGTATGAAAATACTTTTGGCTATACTCCAACCAAAATCTAGGGAGACTTTACTGGTTTGAGTATCATGATTGGAGTGACAGGATGTACTTTAATTGTTTGAATTAATTTGCCTAGAAAATCAAGATTTTATAGAATAAACAACTGAAACTCTCTTCCAATCACCTCATTGCACTGTAAGGAGCGGCAGGGTCCCAAAACTGGAAATATTAACCTACCTTAATGCAGGCTAACTCTCCGCTTTTATTTGACACCATGTTATCAATGAGATGGTTTGAGCTGTGTCAGTAGATTTTTTTTTTTTGAAAGTAGTCTGACTGCAATGAACATTTTTCAATTGGCTCCTCTGTAAATTTTAGTTCTTTTACTTTCGTGTACCTTTTTCTTAAAATCTTGCAGATACAACCTCAATTTGTTTTTATTTTTGATGCCTAATTTTTGCCAGGCAAGCGGGTAAGGATTTGTTTTTGAAATTTTAAAAGATTAATTTTCAGTAAGATATTGAAGTTTGACTTTCATTTTTATTTTTTTTTAACACAAATCTGATAAAAGTGCCAAAAACGAAGTTTACAAAAAGGGTCTCAGTCTGTGTAAAGTTAGGAAATTTTTCTGGAGTTCAAGGGTATTTTCTATCCGGTACAGCCAAAAGCTGGAACCTCTATTCTGCCGGAAAAAAAAAAAACGCCATATGAACCTCCAGGCGTTGCCAAATTTTCTTTGATAAAACACGAATTCCCGGGTAAACTTATGAATATTTTTCATGTAAATTTGTTTGTATTTTGTTCTAAAGTTCCTGAAAATTTCAAGGTAAAATATTCACGACTTTTCTCCAAAAGAAACATTTTATCAAAGGAAATTTGACAACTCTCGAATGTTCATACGGCGTTCCTCCTTAGGACGGCAGTATTGTATGCTGAGAGGGCATGTCAACTTTACTGAGTGCTTCAGAAGTCAGAAAATTTTAGCACAAATGGACTGCATTTTGCAATTTGGAACTATAAATTCTGGCTCTTCTGGAAAAACACTTATGTGCATAGGGGAACTAATGGCACATATATTGTTTTTGAACCGGGCTAGACTTTATAGTTCCAAATTGCAAATGTTGTCCAAATAGTAAGGCAGTTGTCACAGGCAGTCAGAGAAAAGTCAGGAAATTTTAAGATTTGCTTAATCTTGCAACCCTTATAATAAGTTAAGAAAGTAATTAAGGATTATAATTTTCACCTTCATAATGACAAAATTAGATACATCGAACTCTCTTTATTCCCTTGTCCTCTAAACAAAGAGAAAGAAAAAAATTACTTCACCATCATTCACACGTCACTGAAACTAATTTTGATTTTCTATGTTTGTAATTATTTATTAGATATAGTACCTATCTTATACTTTCTTTTAAAATCTCTTTTTTTTATATCTACTTCTCAGATCAGAGTAGACTTCAACTGCCTCTTCCCAGGAAAAGAAAATGTTTTGGTGACGACGTGGCCTGCTTTAAAGGACGACATTCTGAAAGTAGTGGCGGTTAAGGCGACTGCTGAGCCGCAGTATAAAACCTTTGTCGACAATGAGTTTCCCCTTTTTGCCCTTCGTGACAGCTTGAGTAAGTATAGAATTCAGGATAAGAACTCATATTTCTGTGTGTGGTTCTTTAAAACTTGGCCCAAATTTCTCATTTTTTTCTCCATTTTTACTGCCAGATTTAAGAATGGCACAGAGCTCAAGACTTGATTGTTCCTTACTACCTTACATAACATATTCATGCATTCGACTCGTCTCTTAAAGCTGACTGAAAATAAACTCATGGGCCAAGTCTGATTAAATGAGAGCTGATGCTTCAAATTGATACCCCTGTTTTCCTCTCCATTGAATGCAAGGCTTATGATATGAGAATAAAAAATGAAATATATTTTGAAAAAAACAGTGTTTGAATCTTACTGAGACGTTCTACTGGCCAATTTGGCCAGCTTAATATTTAGGGGCCGACTTTTTTTGGAGGCCAAAATGGTTGTTTCTGAAATTATTAATGATGAGAACCGGATGTCTTTTGGCACCTTAGAATCAGGTTTCTCCTAACTGATTACATATTCTCATAAGTGTCTTTAACCCAATTGAATCTTTTATAAGGGGTTCCTAACAGATGCTAGTATCAATTAAGACAGTTTATCGGGCCGTTGTTTTTATAGCTAAGTGAGTAGGAATATTTAGATGCCAACTTTGGTTATGACTTTAATTATTGAGGCGACAAAGAGTAGTATTTAGGTCCATTTTGCGCATGGTACCTGTCAGATTTGAACAGTGTAGAAAAATATCATGAGTAAATACATACAAAGAAGCTGTTTTCACAATGCTCTTTGTTGCTCTGCGACACGTAGCCGCCACAGTATCCTATCCGGAGTCGGCACTCCCTCATGTGTAAATGCCAATACCATGTGAAGTCAAGAGGGTATGAGATGTAACCAGCTATATATTCATACCTTATTTTCCTACAATGCTTTCTCTTTTGACTGGATGAGCTACCTAAAGAGTGTGCCGGTAACCCACTCACAAATATACTCGCTTTTATTTGCATAAATCTGCCATTTCGAAATTAAGTGTGCAGATACCACATCTTCGATAACCCCTTTTTCTTTTTTGATCAATGAGGTCCGGTTTATCAAGGTTTTACCGTAACTAGAAAGAAGGTCATAACTATCTTGTAACTTTGTTATGTTCACTATGTAACTGCCTTTCTCTCTGTTGACAGATGAAGAAGAAAAGTCACTCCTTGCCCTGAGAACTCTACCTAGCCTGTTCGCCCCTCTACCGGGGAAAAAAAGGGAAAAATTTTCTCGCAAGGAAATCGTTGATGACTTTATGCTGTTTGTGCCTTCAGACAATGAAATCGAAATTGAACTAAAACGTCGTGACGAGAAGCTGAAAAAATCTGGCAGACAAGCCCAACCCTTGCCTGTTGTCTCTGGCACCGAATGCCCTCATTGTGCTGTCGTTTTCAATAACTATGTGTATAATGTTGAAACACCCATTGATGCATTAGATTTATGTTTTAAACTGATAATGGTTTTGAACGCAGAGTTTTCACTCATTAGTAATCAGGTTTGGTCCTTAATTCAGCAGCATATTTTCAAAATTACAACACCATTTGATGCTAAAATCCCATCCGTAGAGGCTGTGGCATCCACCTTGGGGCTCATTTCTTCCTCACAGTGATTTCTGTTATCTGGGTTTTATCGCTCATGGTTTTGATTATCCTTGTTTTCCTTGTTTGTCCACCAGAGTTAAATAATTGAATCATTTTTTAAGGAATTTTAGTTCCTTTTATGAAGATGCCGAAGTGTTATTATTGTCAGAATAATTTCCTCACTTTTAAGAATTTTAAATTGCATGTTGTTACCAACCATGGCAAAACCTCGACTGCACCTATCAAATGTGGTGAGCAAGGATGCTGGAAAGGGTTTTCTAAACTCAAGCTCCTAGAAAACCATTACAGTAAATGCCATATTGATCCCATTGAACCTGAGCCTGAAGTTCCGAATGCAGAAGATAATCACTACCTAGGAGATGCTCCTGAGATTAATCTACTTGCTCAACCTCTTGAACTAGAAAGAAATGAGTCTCTTGATATTATAAACAATTTAGATCTCAGTGAGCATGTTTTAAATTCAAGTTCCATTTTCGTTTCAAAGCTTCATTCCCATACCACAATTCCTGCAAATGCTGTTCAAATGATCCTAGATGAAACTGCTCTCTTAACGGCTACTCACATGTCAGTTTTACAGAGCAAAGTGAACAAAGCTTTAAGCACAGAAGGAGGGCCTAGTCCAGAAGATATTTTTGAAATAAATAAAAGCTTTGAAATTCTTGAAAAACCGTTTGCAAATTTAGACACTGAATACAAACGAATGAAGTTTTTCACTTTAAAAGGTATTTTTGTCAGACCTATTTCAGAACCTATTGGTCACAAAATCGCAAAAAAGCGTGTTAAAGGGAGAATTAGAAATCAAATGGTTGATGTTACAGCTCAATTAATTCCATTAGGTCAAGTCCTAAAACTTTTTTTTGAGTACAAAAATACTCTCAATGAAACTGTAGCATATATGAGTGAATTGTATGCTGATAATGATAATTTATCTAATGTAATCCAAGGTAGAGAATGGAAACGTACCCTTGAGAGACTCAGAGCGACAAGAGAAAATGACCTATTCATTCCGCTTTTAATCTATAATGATGAATACGAAGTGTGCAATCCATTAGGAACACATCGAGGAATTAATAAGCTCTCAGCTGTTTATGCCACTGTACCATGCTTACCGCCTACCATTCAAAGCTGCCTGAATGCTATTTTTCTTTGTCTTTTATTTAGAGCGAAAGATCGCACATTGTGCGGTCCTGGTAGGACATTTCATAAATTGATTCAATCATTAAACAATTTGCATGATATTGGAATAGAAGTGGAAGCAAATGGTGAGAAGAAACAATTATATTTTGTGGTTGCACTCATGTGTGGTGATAATTTAGGCATGAATCAGATGTTAGGACTCGTAGAGTGTTTCATAGCAAATCATCCATGCCGCATCTGTCGAATGAAAAAATGCAACTTTCAAAAAGCGTGCCGGGATGACCCAACTTTGTATCGAGATCCTCTTAATTACGCTGAAGACTTATTAGCGGAAGATGTATCCTCAACAGGGATTAAAGAGCCGTGTGTATGGAATGATCTTAAAGAGTTCCACTGCACAACAAAAGTTTCCGCAGATTGCATGCATGACATCTTGGAATCAGCCGCAGGCTTGGTCATAATTTTTGTGCTCAACTACTTCATAGATGCCGGGTTTTTTACTTTTGACACTTTCTGTCTTAAGGTAGCATTTTATGATTTCGGTGTCGATAACAGGAGCAGACCACCTGACTTGACCAAACTGTTCACAGAAGACTCTCTGTCTTTATCTGCTGCCGAAATGATGGTGTTAGTGAGATATTTGCCGTTAATTGTAGGGAATCTCATTCCTCAAGGCCATCATGTGTGGGAATTATTTATTAGCTTTAGAGATTGTTTTGATCTCATTTTTTCCCCATCCCTTCAAAAATCTTGCAGTGAGTTACTTAGAGCGAAAATTGAGGAACATCTCCAACTGTACAGAAATTTAACCAAGTCAAATTTAACCTTCAAACAACACATGATGACACATTATCACCATCTACTTCTTGAATTTGGCCCAATAAGGAAGCAATGGTCTATGAGATTTGAAGGGAAACACTACGCTTCCAAAAGAACAGCAGCCTCAATGACATGTCGCAAAAATGTTCCTTTGACAGTTGCTAAGAAACATCAGTTGCGGTTTGCTTATTTTTTAAATTCTTCGACTTTGTTTCAAGACAGTTGTGAAACTGGGCCCTGCATTTCTGTTGCTAAAAATCATTTGCAAGATGAGTTCAATATTCCTCTCGAAGGATTGCTTCATACCTGCCTGGAAACATCATGGATAACCCTGTGTGGAATTCTATTCAAACCAGCCATGATGCTTTTTTATGATCTTGTGGATGATCAGCCTTGTTTTTGTCAGATCTCCAGAATAGTATTGTCAGCTGCAACTCCTTATTTTTTGTGTGCAAAATATGATACTGTATTCTATGATCGGCATTACTGCAGTTACCAAATTACAAAAACTAACTCTTATGTCCTTGTGGAACCATCTAATCTTATTGACCCCATGCCTTTGTCACGCTCACAAATACCAAGTGGCGCTTTTTATTTGTCATTACATTTTGCACCATAATTCCAATTTAACGTTCCTTTAAAATTATATTCTCGTAATTTCTTGAAAAAATGAAAACTTTGCTTTGAACCTCATCTTGATGCATTATTTCCAAACAAGGAAAGTCAGAGGATTAACATTTATCCAAGTAATTTGTCTATTTTTCAATTTACTTTTTTTTTCTATATTTCAATTTAATTTTTCTATTTTCAATTTAAGCTGAGGTACAACTTATTTCAAACCTAAGAACCCGCAGTCAGGCTACTATATTTTTCATATGAAATTTTTGACTCCTCAAATCAATTTTTAGCTGTAAGATAATTTGCTATAAATGTAGGAAACCCTACAATTGGTTCCAGGCTAGTATTTAATCTTCAAGACTGCTAAAATTAGACAATTAGTTTGGTACTTGTGTACGAATATTTGTTCCTCACTAATTCTTAGTTGAAAACTCAGTTTTCCAAGACGCTCATTGTATGCACTGTCTTTTTCATGTGCTTACCTACTGCTGTAACCAATGATCTCATTTTTATGCGTACCAAGTTAATTGATAATAGTGGCTCTGCTCTTATTGACATGAGGAGATTGAAGGTCAAGGCTACGTAAGTCAATCTGAAATTTTCAGTGTCAGAACTAAGCATATGAGCTTAAATAAGTATTTAAGATATTCTGAGAATTTGTCAAACGTCTACTCCTCAATGAACTTTAAAAGTAAAATCTAGGATGAAGCATTAACTGATTTTATTCTCTCCCTAAAATTTTGTTTGCATTATTTTACTACTTCACTTTTTTTGTTTTTATTTTTTCTCACTTAAGTTCATTTTGTTTTTCTACCACTCATATTTGTGGATAGTATTGTGGAAGTACATTCTCTTGTTTTGAATTTTCCTCTTTGTTTGTTTTTTCCTTTATTTCTTTCGTTCAGGATTAAATTTGTAATGTTCAAAATGCATCCATTACTTACCTTGCTCACAAATTCTTGGGGCATAAAATTGATTAGTAAGTAGTTACATTTTCTTTAATGAAGACACCAAATGCTACCAATAGGAAGATTGTCAAATCCTACCTAGGCAATAAGAATTTTGTTATTTTGAGTTTTGTTTTTTGTTTTTGTTTTTTGTTTTTTTGTTTTGTTTGGTTTTTGTTATTTAAGAATTTTGTTGAATATTTAACCTGTTGTCTATTTACTAGTTCTTATTTTACCAAGTTAAAGTTTCTAATTTTTCCTTTTGTTTTTCTTTATGGATGATATGATATGATCCAAATAAAATTTTAATTAAATTGTTTTATTCCTGACAAATCTGTTTATCTAAACTTTTTTTGCCTGCCTAGAAATCTTTTTACCTCCTCATAAAACTAAAGTTTGTAAAATACTGTAAGCCTTTCTATTTGTGCACCAAGAAAGAAAATTATTTCAAAATTTCAGGAAAAATGAGAGGATAGGCAGGGAAATTCTAAATGAAAAATTGTCCAACCACCCCGCAAGAAGGAAGCTTAACTTATTTTGCCTTAAAAACTGACATTTTTTTGTGGCCTGCCTTATTCTTAAATTAGATCTGACTCGAAAGCTCTTGCAAAAGTTTTTATTTCAATGTTATTAACAAGTAAGTTTCATCAACATTTTCCCCATTTTTCCTGAAATTCTGCAAAGAAAGTCCTGTAAAGGCTGTTTTTCATTTTTGAAACTGACGAACGAGATAGGAATGTAACTTTTCATGAGCTTTGCTTGGGCTGCTGTCTTATTCTATGAATCTGATGAATATGATCTGATTCCCTCATTAAATACCAGTAGGTGCTACTAAGTTAAACCTGAAGTCAACTTTTAGGTATGTAAGCACACATAATTCGATTGCAGACCAGGAGCATTCCAATGCTGCTGAGATTGTGCAACTTTCATTCTTTGCAATGCAAGCACTGAAAATCGTGCAAACCATTACATTTTAAAAGGAAATTTTTGTCTTGAATTTATAGTTAATTGAAAGAAAAGATAAACCTTCTTTACAGGATCACTTTATTCTTGCAAGGTAGGTAGAAAAAGTTGCACAATGTTTTGACTGTGGAATAGGCACTGTTGGTTCATTTTTGCAAAATGCCATCCTATTAGGAATACTACTGGTCACGTCAGACAGGGGTCTTCCCCTGGTATCCTCAATTAGAGGTGATTACCTATTACGTCCAAGAAGTTAAATGTGACTATTTGAACTGCAAAAAATCAAGATTAATAAAATGATTCATTTCATTGATTATGAGAAGTGACTTTCGACTAGATGTGTTTCCATGCATCGATTAAACTGATTTTTCCATGAATGCAGTTCATTTGGAAAAAGGTATAATCTCATTTGAAATGTAAGGATTGTGGAAACTCTTGGATGATGCAATGGACCCCAACAATTAACTATTTTAAGTAGCTTCAGAAATAAAATCACTGGGGCCCCTCTATTTTGCAAAGAGAAAACTCTTGCAGGCTGTTATGGGTTGAAAGTCTTGGTTATGGATTATTCTTAAGAGACAGAAATATTAGACATTCGAGGAGCTTGGAGGACAAGGCGCATAAGGGGCATTTTTGCTTCTTCAAGAAATTTGTCCCCAAAGTTTAAAAAGTACTTAGAGCCTTATGGCGGAAAGAAAGCTCAGACTTGCTCTTAGATGTTTCCAAACTGGATTACAATGAAGATTTTTTCTCAAAATATATCTTAAGACTACTTTTAGTTAAAACATTCATTATCTCAATATTCGAAAAAAAATTGCACTTATGCCCCTTTTCCTCCAAGCCCCTCATTTTTAGCAGCATTATAAATGGGAAGATTTGTTCTTGAAGGATGTACTTAAATTTTCTCTGTTATTTTAATTTTAAATAAAAAATAAACGCCAATATAATAATAAATAACCATTTATTATGCATTTTGATTGAAGAATCGAAAATCCTGATTCCAATGAAAGTTACCAATAAAGAGAAAATTTAAAAAAATCTTGTTACTTCTTTCACAGGTAAGTGGAATGCATGAATCAAAATTGAAAGAGAGAGATCAGATATGCATCCAGTTACCTATTTGCTAGGTGTCAAAATCATAATTAAACTGTAGAGATACATAGCAATGTTCTGAAATTCTGAAACTAATAAGGAAACGAACTGCCTTTGTCAATGGCAACATATTCTTCTCTCCTCTTGTGCCCAAAAGATTGGGCAAGACGAAGAGAAGAGCGGCCAAAGAGATGAACCACGCAAATTAATATATTGTACACATGATTGTTTCAGTGATTATGCATGATGGTCTTAGGTAAACTAATTCTAATTTTGTGATATGGCAGTATGGCACCATAAGATGTCTGCGCAAGGTATTAAAATAGCAAGTTGATCACCCACTCATCATCTCCTAAGATCGAGCTTAAAAAGAATCTTCTACACATACTATGAAGTACACGTAAAACTTTTTCTAGTTAAATGTTATAGCTCATAGTCTTCCAGGAGGAAATTATTCATAATTTACTTTAGTAGATCCTCTGCCGGTTGCGGATCTGGGAAGGTGTTGCAAAAAAGGAAGCTTGTGAGAATTTTTTAATGGAAGCTTGTAATTGAGCCTATGATATCAAACTTACGGAGATAAACTTGACGACAAGTAAAGTTTATCCTCCTCCATTTTCCTGCGTCATTATCATTATGCCATAAATTTTAACATGAATTAAGTAGTTTGACCAAAGAAAATTCTAAATGCTTACCTGTACTTGTGCAAACACAAGAAGAAAGTTTTGCTATGGCACCGAGGGTGATGAAGTTTGAAGACAAAGTAACGTCATAGGGATTTAATCGCTGTTATATTACTGGACCATCAACACAATTTTCCACAATACTGTTACATTATGAAAATTACCACATTTTCTGAGCAACAATATGAGAGGAAAACCATGGAAACGCCCTGAATTCTGTTCGATTAGAAAAACTGCAAACTAAGCTTGCTGAAGAGAGTGCGAGAAAATTGACACGGACATGAATGACCTCAAGTTGAATCAGCTTTTTCATTTCCGACAAACTCTGCGAATATGAGTTCATAAACCATGATGATTTAGGAATTTTCAAGTTCTGCTCGTTAGTGAAACTCCAATTTTAAACGGGGTGCGATCACATAGATTTCCCATCCATATCTAGGCTAGTGCAGTCGGGACAAGCAGACACTGTACACATTAGTTGGGCACAGTAGATTCACTCAAAAAAGCATTATTAAAATAAACATAGTATAAGGGAACGGTTCCTAAGACAGTTTGGTCCAAATAGATAACACACTTCACCGTTTCAGTGCAAAATGCTCAGTTTTTAATGTAAACATCGGTTGGAAATGAAGCAGAAAGAAGCTTCTCGGAAGTATTTAAGAATTAACTCTGATATCACTTGTCTTGGTGAGAGAAGCGGTGAGACTATTCTGGGTGAATTTTTGGCAATTTGAGCTATTTTTCTAATGAAAAAACATGACACAAAAATTGAATTTCAGAGATGGTACACTGGAACATTTGTCGGCAATTCTACCACACTAATTTGTTCATTATTATTTCTGGGAGATTAACACCTTTCCACTGTGTGCAATTATGCTAAGTATCGCTCAAACCAGCTTGATTACATATCCAAAGAAATAATTTAATCGTCGCACGAGCCCTAATTGCGAGCAATCAGTCACTCAGTCAGTATTATTTACATTTAGGGCCGCCGACGGCCATATTGGAAAGCCGTGCGTTGACGTCACAAGTCCGCAGGAGCGTAGGAGCCAATCACAGTGGCGGAAACCATACAGATTTCAAATTAGCGCTGCACGCTAATTCATTAGTGCACTACTATCATAAATTAGAGCACCACGCCAATAAATCAGGGCACTACCCCAATATATTAGTTCTGGACACTTACTTGAAGTACCCCTGTACCCGTATTTATTGTCGTCCAACGCGAATTCTGGGAATTAGTCTCCTACACGAATAGTTGTTAGTGTACAGAAACTGAAAATCATGTGTGTCCAAATCACAGAATTTGAGTTAGTGTGCAGAAACGAATTTTAGTCACCCAACGCTAACTCATTTTTTTCAGTGTAATTTTGTGTAGACAACCAAATAAGGATATCCATGGATACACATGTATCGGTGTACGGAGAATGCGTTCTGGCCTACCTCGAAGACTAAAGGCAAAACGGAAACTGCGTAACCTCCGTAGCCATTCCGTGTACATTTACACGTAATACACAGCATCCACACTAAGACTCGTTTAAAAGTCATAAGTGAGTGACGATTCAAGTGATTTGATCGGCCGAACGGACGGTTTTCCGCCCTTAGGAGCCTCCAGAATCACTAAATACTCAACATCCACACAAAAACTCGCTTGAAACTCACAAGTTAGGGATCGCAATTCACGTGATTCGATCGGCCGAACGGTCGTTTTTGGGCCCTTAGGAGCCTCCAGAATCAAGGAGTGCACATCATCCACACAAAATCTCGCATCAGATTCAGAAGTGAGGGATCTCGATTCAAGTGATTCGATCGGCCGAACGGACGTTTTTCCGTCCTTAGGAGCCTCCAGAATCACTGATTCAACAACATCCACACAAAAACTCGCGTAAGATTTACAAGTGAGGGATCGCGATTCACGTCATTCGATCGGCCGAACGGACGTTTTTCTGCAGTTAGGAGCCTCCAAAATCACTAATTACACAACATCCACACAAAATCTCGCGTCAGATTCACAAGTGAGGGATCTCGATTCAAGTGATTCGATCGGCCAAACGGACGTTTTTCTGCAGTTATGGCCTCCAGAATCGCTAGTTACACAACATCCACACAAAAACTCGCGTAAGATTCACAAGTGAGGGATCGCGATTCACGTCATTCGATCGGCCGAACGGACGTTTTTCTGCAGTTAGGGGCCTCCAGAATCGCTAGTTACACAACATCCAAACAAAAACTCGCGTAAGAGTCAAAAGTGAGGGATCGCGATTCAAGTGATTTGATCGGCCGAACGGGCATTTTTCTGCAGTTAGGGGCCTCCAGAATCGCTAGTTACACAACATCCACACAAAAACTCGCGTAAGATTCACAAGTTAGGGATCGCGATTCACGTCATTCGATCGGCCGAACGGACGTTTTTCTGCAGTTAGGAGCCTCCAGAATCGCTAGTTACACAACATCCACACAAAATCTCGCGTAAGAGTCAAAAGTGAGGGATCGCGATTCAAGTGATTTGATCGGCCGGACGGACGTTATTCTGCAGTTAGGGGCCTCCAGAATCGCTAGTTACACAACATCCACACAAAAACTCGCGTAAGATTCACAAGTGAGGGATCGCGATTCACGTCATTCGATCAGCCGAACGGACGTTTTTCTGCAGTTAGGGGCCTCCAGAATCGCTAGTTACACAACATCCACACAAAAACTCGCGTAAGAGTCAAAAGTGAGGGATCGCGATTCAAGTGTGATTTGATCGGCCGAACGGGCATTTTTCTGCAGTTAGGGGCCTCCAGAATCGCTAGTTACACAACATCCACACAAAAACTCGCGTAAGATTCACAAGTGAGGGATCGCGATTCACGTCATTCGATCGGCCGAACGGACGTTTTTCTGCAGTTAGGGGCCTCCAGAATCGCTAGTTACACAACATCCACACAAAAACTCGCGTAAGAGTCAAAAGTGAGGGATCGCGATTCAAGTGATTTGATCGGCCGAACGGACATTTTTCTGCAGTTAGGAGCCTCCATAATCACGTAATGCACAGCATCCGCACAAAGACTCGGGTAAAAGTCGCAAGTGAGTGACAAGGAGTCACGTGAAACAAGCGTCCGAACGGTCATTCTCGCGCCCATAGGAGCCTCCAAAATCACGTAATGGATATCCTCCATTGAAAATGCATGGGAAGTAGAATTTTCTACTTCCCATTCATTTTCAATGAGAAAACGCTACTGCAGGTGAAGCACGAAGTACGCTTTAGATGAGATTCAAGACTTGCTTACTGCGTCTCGAACTCAAAGGTCGTAAGGCCCATAAATTCATCTGCTGCTCTCATCTTCGAAACCTCGCACCGTTTCCTGATTTGTTTACTCGTTCCGTCCATTTCCACGTGTTCCTGACGAGAACCACGGCCCTCGTAGACGCAGGCGAAGTCACAAGAGTGCGTATTCCCGCCGGCCGTGGACGTTGGAGACGTGCTTGAAAGGGTCGCGACGCACTACGACGACGGTCACTCGAGGGGCTTCTCGGTCGTCGGACGTCGTCGACGCGTCCCCGTGTCGTCGCACAGTGGATCGAGTCAATAGGAGAAGTCGGACACAATTCGGAAACTTTAAACGCTCATAACTCCGTTTATACAAAACCTACAGCAGCCTGAATTTTGAAATTTTTTGTTTGTCGGGACGATATAGATAGCATAGGTTAAAAAGCGGATCGTCATTAGTCGGTTATGTCTTATCGCTGCTTTATCGTGCCTCGGTCAGGTGGAATTGACGACATATTGTCGGAAACTTAAGAGGTGCCGATAGCTTGGCACAGTGGGTTTTAACTAAATCTAATTAAGAAAATAAAAGTCCCCATATCTGAAAGCGGAAAAGTGCAGCGAAACACCTCAGGAAAACATCCCCGCTGAAAAGAAAATCATTCGTTGGGCCGTTTTTTTTTTTGCCCCCCCCCCCCCCAGCCAAAATGGTGGCCGATATGCGCCGCCGCGGGGTGCGAATGTTACAACTCCCTCAAAATGTCANGGTCAGAAATCCCTCACGACCAAAAGGGATCGCGCAAATTCAAGATGGCGGCCAAAAATAGGCCCCGGAGTAAAAATTCTCAATTCCAGCTTTTGGTGACGAGTGAGCTGTCTTTTTTTATGTTTTTTTGGGTCATAGGATCCAAATTTGAGGTCAAAAATTCCCTTCTGGCCGACAGGGATCCCTCAAATCCAAAATGGCTTCCATTTTGGGGCTGACATATTATTTCCGAAAGACGCGTATAGTCGAGTGAGGTGTCTTTTTACATGTTTTTTGGACCACATGATCAGAAACTGGGATCCAAACTGTGTCCCTGTGGGCCGGAAGGTAAGATTTGTCCCTTAGCACCTTGATAGTATCGTTTTTATCAACTATTTTAATAAAAACTCAGAATTTCACTGTTAGAACGGCGCCAACCCCACCAAGAATGCTCTATTTTTACAAATAATGTTTGACCTTTTTACCTAGCAGGGGCTATAGTCCCCTGCTTCACAAAAAAACTAGCGCAAGAGAAATATGAACAAAACAAAAATAATCATCTTTGAACAGTGAAACAGTGAAACGGTAAAAACAGTGAAATTCTGAGTTTTTATTAAAATAGTTGATAAAAACGATACTATCAAGGTGCTAAGGGACAAATCTTACCTTCCGGCCCACAGGGACACAGTTTGGATCCCAGTTTCTGATCATGTGGTCCAAAAAACATGTAAAAAGACACCTCACTCGACTATACGCGTCTTTCGGAAAAAATATGTCGGCCCCAAAATGGAAGCCATTTTGGATTTGAGGGATCCCTGTCAGCCAGAAGGGAATTTTTGACCTCAAATTTGGATCCTATGACCCAAAAAAACATAACAAAGACAGCTCACTCGTCACCAAAAGCTGGAATTGAGAATTTTTACTCCGGGGCCTATTTTTGGCCGCCATCTTGAATTTGCGCGATCCCTTTTGGTCGTGAGGGATTTCTGACCTCATATTCGGATTCTAC